>VKOC01025098.1:0-11232 GCA_009364415.1 Spea multiplicata
TTAACGTCTACTAACGAAAAGATTGGAAAAAATACATTCTTGCACATTATGCCTTAAAAACCGTTCAAATAAAACTTGAAGGCTTAAAGGGATGGGCTCCAGGTGAGGCTTGAACTCCGATCGCTTCCTAAGCAGTTTTAGCCAGGCACCGCCGTGATGCGGCGGCGTCCATTCTTCTTCTGGGGAGGCCTTTCTTCCCCGGATCCACGGTCAGCCTCACTTGTGAGGCTTCCGTGGATGCTGCAAAGCTGCCGATCGCTACGAAAATGGCGATGCAGCTATTTAACGGCAGCCCGTACATGTACAGGCTTTGTTGTTATCACGTTGCACAGCAACCCTATACATGTACGGGTTTGTCGTTAAGGGGTTAACTATTAGACTTGTACACATTGACCAAAAATTATTAAAAGTGATTTAGACAATATTTTTGCTTAGTTTTTCAGTCCATGATGTCTTTGGTAAACAAATTGTGTTTCCTGTCCTTTCAGTTCAGATGAAATTTAGAAAGAAAATTCATTGTCACACACTCTCTTATGCTCTCTCAGATGCTCTCTACGTTACTATCTGTATGGGACCAGGAACCAAAAAGACACAGAAATGTAAAATACAAAGACTTTTTTATTAAGGCAAAAGGAAGGAAATAAAATTGTGACCCAAAAGACGTAATTCAAAAAACAAGCCAAAGTCAGTAACCAAAGTGGGCAATAATCAGACAAGCCGCGGGCCTGGAGTACAGAGATCAGTGAAGTCAGAGTAGACAGAAAAAAGTCAGACGAAGCCAGGTCATAGACGGGAACCCTGAATACTAAGGAACGCACTTTGTAGCTGGAAAAATACACAAGGGCAAGGAGCCTTTGCTGTTGAATAGCCTGAAAGGGGAGACAAGTGGGTAACCATGGTAACAGAGATGGAAACATCAGCTGTAAGGCTGTCACAGGGAAAAAAGGTACCAACACCTTGTATGCCCTGGTAAGTGGTCATCCATTCAAATACTAAGCAGGCCCAACACTGTTTAGCTTTCAAAATCAGATCCTCTCTCACATGCTCTGTTAATGTGTCCCTACCTTCTCCATCTCTCCACTTTGCCTTCTCTCCACGTCTTGTTCTCCATTTCTTCTTTCTTCTGCCTTATTTATTCTGTCTTCTCCGTGGTCTGCTTGTCCTGGCATTCCTCAGCATAATCGTGACCTGTTGTAGTAGTCTCTTAACACTCCAGGCTGGGATTATAAACCTGCAGAGAAAGAAAAGTGTAGGAACCCTTCTCTTTCTGCGTGGATCCATCTGCATTATTCATCAAAAAAGAGGAGTGAAACCAAGTATAGAAAATAGGAAAAATAGTAAATAGGTAAATAAATAAAGGATAACTTCCCTTTCTTTTCTGTGTGTTGGATACACGGCTGCAACCCTTAGAAACACTCTCCGGGTGTCGCTGTAGTAAAATCAGAAATCCACTAGGGGGCGCTCATGTATCTAAACAAAAAAGGGGAAACAAAACAAGAAAACAAATGATAGTGTAGATGTAGAGATGTATATTACGGTCGATATATCCCAAACTTTGCACTCACAATCTGTCTGAGTTGATCAAGGCAGTAGCTCAACAATCCGCCTGGTGGTTTACGGATCAATACGAGACGAGCAGGAATCAAGAGCCAAATCAGAGAGACAGGAACGAGGTCAACAAGCCAAGTCAAAACGGAGCAGTCAGTCAAATCAAATGCATAAGCAAGTAGCAAAATACACCAACCAAGGGTGACCCAGAAGAGGAAGTCTAAATAGGGAGAGGAGGAGGTGTGTCCTGCATTAAGAGGTCACCCGAGGTTATAATAGCATGTTACAAATGTAACGTGCAATATTAAGTTTTGACTGCACAGTGGCGCTGTGGTACCTGTTTGACGAGTGGTCAGCCACGCGGTGAAGACGCTGACCGGGTAGCGGTGGTACTCGCTGCCCGGGAAGCCACCTGAGGAGGAAGCGTCGCGGGAGCAGCCATGGACCAGGACCGGAGAGGCAGGTAAGTCCTTACACTAAGCTCTGCTGCTCCTTTACACTCATGGCCTCTACAGGTGATGTGGAGCTCTAGGAATGATTTGCAACGACCACAAGTGCAAGAAAGAGTGAGAACCCCTCCTTTTGACTCAATTACATATACTCCTTCCGAGTTTGTAAGCTCTCGAGCACGAATCTCAGAAGCTCGCCATTCCTGACAGGAACTTTGTATAAAAGGTTAGACAACAAGCTTACCGCCAGGGCTCTCAACTCCTAGTGTGTCTGTATGTATTAATGTATATTTGTTATGTATTTGTTAACTGCCTCACTTACGTTGTACAGTGCTGCCTAATTTGTTGGTGCTTACTAAAGAAAATATAATAATAATGTTGTTTGCCCCTTACGTAGGGCAAAAAAGGCTGACAAATTATTGCCCTTCTCCTCACAAATCCAGGGCAGCTCAGTACCCTTTTTTACAGGTTGGTGCCAGGGAATAATGGACATTGATTCTTACTGTTTATTTTCTTACATATAACTGTTATTTATAAGGTGATGTTGACCGCCTACATACAAAGGTAGTTGTGAAGCATGTAAGGGTAATGCTCCTCCTGAATATTATGTTCCCTGCCCAATAAGTTCGGAAGAAAATCGGGTTGGGGGGGGAACTGAAGTTGGGGATAGTTGAGCCTCCATGTCCACCAGGGCTTCACCGCAAACTATTAGACACAGTGAGGCATGCCGAACAGATAGGCTGGGGAAGAGTTATGTAGACCGGAACAGACTGAGGTCAGGGCTCTGGGATATATGAGCAGACACATCGAGACATAAGTAAGGACAGGAAGCCAAAAAACAGGAATCCCGCCAGAACTATACAGCTGGTAAAGCGATGAGTGAGTCAGGGGAAGGCACAGCTTCGGGAGCCTTTTATCATTTTAAAAAGATATAAATAATCATTTAGCTTTAATAATTATTTTCCTTAATGAAGCGGTGGCTGAAAGGACTTGCAAGCCAGCTCTCCCACCTCCAGGTTTTTTTCCGATAATAAATTTAAATAAGTTAAAATAAAGTTAAATAAGCTTACATTTTATGTTTTTTTTTAAAAAAAAAAAAAACTTGCATACAGTTGTATATTTTGAATGCAAGTGTATGTGAGTTGTTTTTATAATGTTTTGTGGATGTTAATGCGAGTTGGACTTTTCCTGCAAGTTTGCTGCCGTGAATAGAAGCAAAAGGGTTACCTATGGGTGAATATCAATCATAGCGCGTATAAAAGGACGATATGATTGTGTGAAGCAGATTTCCTTCAGTCAACGTAATTTGGGGCATTAGAGCACTCATGTATTAACATGTAATGACCAGCAATGTACTCTTGAAACTCTCCGATATTATTAGAAACAAAAAGAAAGTGCGTGATTTTAGTGTTCCTTGAATGGTTTAGTTTCTTCCATGTACAACTAAATTCATAAGGAGAAAAATATAACAAAGCATTTAAAAATATATATTATATATATATATATATTTATATTATTATTATTATTATTATATGCATCCATTTTTGTGGAAATGTATATTCTATCTGCAAAAATTGCACTTAACCCTTTCTTATGTGTGCCCAACCTGCCATATACAGTAGACCCTACATGTATATACAACCATTACACTAGCTAAAGTGAGTGAAGCTTTGAAATATTAAGATATTTAGTTTTCATTAATTTTTTGTTTTTTGGGGTTTTTTTGGCACATACTGGAAAAATTGGGCTCTTTCAACAATAAAGACATATGTGCAGCCAGCAGCCATTTTATAATCCACAGCCATTGGTCAAGGAATTGATTTTTTATGCCATTTATTAATATTTAGTTATTTTTTTTAGGTTTTACTTTTGAGAAAGCCAAGCGGCCCATGAGGATGATGTCATGGCTTTGTTGGGCAACCATGAATGGGATTAAAAGGTAAAATGTAAAACATTTATTTAAAGGCTACATCATTTTAATGCCATTGTAGACATCTGGAATTCTAAGAGACAGGGATTGGTGGGGAGTTGTGTCTTTCCACCCAAGAGCTTAACTTGACTTCCAACTGACCTTGACTGCACTCTCAGTGTCAATTTTTTCCGGTTGACTTTATTTTGACTGACGATGTGGTGTGATGCCTAGGTTGCCTCAGACTAGGTACAGATAAATAACTTAATTTGCCATGAAAAACATCTTCCCACCACATTTATGATCTTGCAGGTTTTTTAAATCTAGTTATTCTACTATAGAAGTATACATTTCAGTATATACTGCAACTTTTACTTTATGTACTTTTTAAGGTACATTTCATTAGTGCCCTTGTGATCTCTTTATTTCTTAGACTGTATATTAAGGGGTTTAATAGCGGGGTCACAATAGTATAACAGACAGAAATCATTTTTTGTAACCCTGAATATTGTCCTTCAGACGGAACCAGATAATTAAACACTATTGACCCATAATACATACAGACCACGATCAGGTGGGAGCTGCAGGTGGAGAAGGCTTTTCGTCTACCTGCCGAGGCAGAGATCCGGAGGATGGCGACAATGATGTTTGCATACGTCACAGAGATAAACATTAATGGTAGAAATAATATTGGCAGAGAGTTGACCGCACTTACAGTTTCAATAGTCGATGTTTCTGAGCAAGAAAGTCTGAGAAGTGGAAGAAGGTCACAATAAAAATGGTTAATCTTATATGACCCACAAAATGTCATCTTCTGCAAAAGAACAATATGTGGCAAAGCAAAAAGCACTGCACATGCCCAAGAAGATGTTGCAAGAACAATACAAAGCTTGAGGTCCATGATGGAGGAATAACGCAATGGGTTACAGATGGCCAAATATCGGTCGTAGGACATCACGGTGAGGAGGAAACACTCATTAGTAGCAGACACAGAGAAAAAGTATAATTGAGTGAAGCACCCAGTCCGGGATATAGCGCTTCCTTCTCTCAGTATAATGTGGAGCATTTCAGGTTCAATGGTTGTGGAGAGAAGGATGTCGTTGAAAGACAGGTGGCTGAGGAAGAAGTACATCGGAGCGTTGATTTGGCGACACGTGATGACCAGTAATATGATCGTGAAATTAGCAGACAAAGTTAAAAAATAAATTATTAGAAACAAAAGAAAAGGTAAGAATAAAATGTTGTGAATGTTCTCAAATCCAAGAATCCAGAATTCATGGATTGTTGTCTTGTTCTTCAGATTCTGCAGGTAACGCATGATCAAATCAATCTCTAAAGTATATTTGTTTGAAAACCAGTATAGAAACCTTTATTTTTTTAGGGGGGCCTATGCCAGAAAAAATTGTTTAAATGCAACTAATAGTTTCTGTGAAAGAGTTAAAGGAGCCAATGCACCTGTCTAAAGGTTTAATCCTCTACATGCAATTTCTACACTCTGGTTTCCTATGTGTTCCGGTCTATAAAAATACGTCTCTTTAACTTACAACTAAATATAATTTATCTGTGATGGAGAGCAGAAAGTGATGGTTAGAAATATAGAAACATGAAATCTGAATGCAGAGTCATCTGCCCATTTTTTGGCCAATAAGACTTCAAAACCTTCAATGGATAAGAGAAGAACTTTGCAAGAGAAGAGACTGAATTGCGCATTCTAAGCATGTAAAGCATAAGGAAATGGATGTTAATAAATCTTACCATGTCTATAGGGTCTGTCAATGTTCTTGCAATGATTGCCCAGGCCGGTAACAAGCTATCTTTTATAGTTTTTTTAGTTTTCTCCTGCCATCATTAAGAATTCTCAAGAGATCTCCTACCAAAACAAACAAGTGGTTCCAAAGAGACCAGACAGCTAATTCTCATCAAATGGGTTTAAAAAAAAAATGTTTTCTCAAATGGATGTTGGATTTCTAAAGAATTACACTAGTGACACAGGTCAATATTTTTTTATCCAGCTCCGTTCATAAGAAGAAAACTGAAATGGTCATTCTTTTGAATTTAGCTTTTTTTGAAGCTTACCTTCTATCTCATTTCTCCCTCAACACTTGTATGCTTGTCAGGACCAGACTGGAGGTGGTTGGGCGGCTCTGGCACTTTAATCCTGGAGGTCACCTGGTTCCATTAATGCAGCTGATACACACAGGATACACAAAGTGGCACGAGAAACATCACCAACATCTCCCGATCAGTGGCTGGATCCTCCCCGGCAGCATGCTACACGAGTAGCATGCTGCCGGGGAGGATCCAGCCACTGATCGGGTGATGTTGGCCCCGCAGCCCTCCGGTTCATATTATTGTCCATTGATATATTATTCCCTTTGTATTAATAGCACAATGTGCAATCAGTCACTGTGTGTGTGTGAGGGTATACTGCAGCCCTATGACAGAGTAATCACAGGGCTCCTGACAGGATTCCACCATATTGCACAGTGGAACCCAAAAGGTTGTTATCAGTGACATCACAGTTGTTTACCTGTGCTCATAGAGATCCCTAGGGCCATGTAAGACCCAAAAATAGATTTCTATACATTAAGCACTGCTCTTAAATAGACAGCAGTCTAAAGATAAAAAACGAAATGCCAGTGGGCATCCTGCTGTCCGCCCTGCCAGTGGGCTTTCCGCCTAGAGACTTACCGCCTGTACTTGTTGTTCCTGTCACCTTCTTTAATACAGTACCTTACAAAGTATTCTGCCTGTGCTGTGTTTCATTGCGCCTGTCTGTATCATCCCTCTAGCCATCATGCATCGTGGGGTACAGACAGAACCCCTTGTATCCCCTGCGACTGGGCTCCTACCCGACCTGCTTACCAGGTTCATGACAAAAACGGTATATACATCATAGTAACATAGTAACATAGTTCATAAGGTTGAAAAAAGACCAAGGTCCATCAAGTTCAACCTATATACATATTGTGTCCCTACTGTGTTGATCCAGAGGAAGGCAAAAAACCCTTATGAAGCAGATGCCAATTGCCCCATACCAGGGGGAAAATTCCTTCCCGACTCCAAATATGGCAATCAGAATAAATCCCTGGATCAACGTTCTGTCCCTATTAATCTAATATCCATTACTTGTAATATTATTGCTTTCAAGAAACGTCCAGGCTCCTTTTAAGTTTACCATTACCACTTCCTCTGGCAGAGAGTTCCATAGTCTCACCGCTCTTACTGTAAAGAACCCCCGTCTGTGCTGGTGTAGAAACCTTCTTTCCTCCAGCCGTAGAGGATGTCCCCTCGTTATAGATACAGTCCTGGGTATAAATAGGTCCTGGGAGTGATCTCTGTACTGCCCCCTTATATATTTATACATAGTTATTAAGTCCCCCCTAAGCCGTCTTTTTTTCCAAACTAAATAACCCTAATTCTGATAATCTTTCTGGGTACTGTAGTCCTTCCATTCCCCTTATTACTCTGGTTGCCCGTCTTTGAATCCTCTCCAGCTCCACTATATCTTTCTTGTACACTGGTGCCCAGTACTGTACACAGTATTCATGTGTGGTCTGACTAGTGACTTGTACAATGGTAGAATTATTTCCTTGTCGTGGGCATCCATGCCCCTTTTGATGCACCCCATGATTTTATTTGCCTTAGCAGCAGCTGCCCGACACTGGTCGCTACAGGTAAATTTACTGTTAACCAAGACTCCTAAGTCCTTTTCCATGTCAGTCGTCCCCAGTGTTTTCCCATTTAATACATATTCCCAGCCTGGATTTTTCTTCCCCATGTGCATACCCTTACATTTATCTGTGTTGAACCTCATCTGCCACATCCCAGCCCAAGCCTCCAACCTATGCAGATCCATTTGTAATCGTGCACTGTCCTCTATTGTGTTAACCACGCTACAGAGCTTAGTATCGTCTGCAAAGATTGATACTTTACTATACAATCCCTCTACAAGGTCATTAATAAATATATTAAAAAGAATCGCCAAGATTGATCAATCTCCAAAGATACATATGCAACAAAAAATAAAAAGCAACATAGTATAGACACATCGGTAAAATTCTGGATGTCTCACTATTGTATCCCTCTTGGAGTAACACTTAAGGAGCCCTGTGATCCAGGCTCAAAGATATCAGCACTCGGTATATGTGTTTCCAGAAAATCCTTAAGGTCTGGTGGATGTCAGACAGATTCTCAGATGTAGGCAGGAGTGCAGAGAGCAGGGGGAGCCAAACAATAATAATAATAATAATAATAATAATAAACCCCTTTAATATAAAAATTCAATTTAAATACAGAAAGTATCACCTTACTTTCTGGATACTTGTCTTTAGTCTCCTAAGATGTCCCAGGAGTAAATGGTCCGCTTGTAACGTGAGTCCCATACAGTGAAAAAAAGTCAGAGTTCTGGAGTCATGATCTCCATGTGTTCTGCTCTATTCAGCGGAACTTCCGGGTTTGTGTGTGGCTCTGCCCCCTTTTGTGTGGCTCCGCCCTTCTGATGACGTTGATGTGTTTGGCTGGGTGCAGCTTCTTCCAAGGACGTAGTGTAATGTTCTTTCCTGCCTTCCTTTATACCGTGTTCATACCACAGCCTCTTGTTAACCCTTTGGTGGACTTTATTATAGAATGCTGACTTGTGGCAAACCCACCAAAATAACCTGGCTACGGAATACGGGACAATTGATGGTCTGAGCACGTCATGCACTAACATCCAGTTAGTGACAATTGACGTGGCAGGACCGTCATGTCAAGGCATTCAGCAACACCGGGATCACCTCCTAAACGTCAATGATGTTGCTGAAATGCCTCGATAGCAAAGCATTCAGCAACACCGAACCCCAGGACGCGCTGTGAACGCTCAGAAGAGTGGTCACAGCTGTAACTGCAAGTGATTTTGCCACTTGCAAGATGGCGCCGCGTCCTTTCAAAAAATAAAGGAGTGGAAAAAGTATCACAGAGGGTCTCTCCAGGTACTGCATTCAACCATGCAAGTCAATGGAGCCCAGCTTTCTAATTACAACGTGATTAGTAAAATAAATGTAAATAATATATAGTATACAATAAAAAGTTAAACCAAAAATAAATGGTACCATTAAAATAATTTCCCACTGATGGTCACCACAGGGGAACCTTCCAGTTCCAAAAAATATTTTAAAAAAAGCACCCCCCCCAAATAAAAACAAAATAAATATATATATATACTATTATTTATGAGTCCATCATAAGATTAGCGCTAATCTTCTAAACAATTCTCACATGGAAAGAGTTAAAATACTGGCATATTAAAATGCCCTTGGGGTGTCTACTTTTAAAAAATGGGGTAAATTGATTTGGCCGGGTTCAACAATGTCCCAATAAACACACGTGAACCTATTAATTCATACCTTAAAACATGTGTGAAAAACCAATGCAAACAAAATGACTACCACAAAGCCGGTGGTAGAATTAGTGCATGGAAAGAGTTAAAATACCAGCATTTGAAATACCCTGGGGTATCTAGTCTTCAAAAACATATGGTTTGGTGGGGTTTGATGATTTCATTGTACAGCTTTAGAGATACCTGAAATAGATCATGGGGGGCAGAATTACCAGATTTGGAAAAAATGGTTTTGAAATAGCAAAACACTACTTGTACTTATTGCCCCATAATCTGCAAAAAAAGCTAAAAAACATAAAAACTGTCACGACAGAGCGTACAGAGGAGACACCGTATTCAGGTAGGACTGGCAAAGGATGGTCCAGAGAGCTGAGGTCAGGATAACGGAGAGCAGGATAGTCGAGGAGCAAGCCGAGGTCAGGATACCAGAGATCAGGATAGTCGAGGAGCAAGCCAAGGTCAGGATACCAGAGATCAGAATAGTCGTGGAACAAGCCGAGGTCAATAACAGGAACAAGCAGGAAATAACGCGTACTGGGAAGGCACTACCGAGATAGGCACGACCATCAGAAGGCAAAGTCTCAGAGTTCGGAAGTCTCTTAAATAGGCACAGGAAGTAGGCACTAATTGGAGATTTCCCGCCAAATATTCAAAGTGCCGTTACGTCACTTCCTGCGCGGCCATCTTGTGTTTGGCGATTACGTAGTCTTCCCATATAAGTTGAGGTAGTACCTGCCGGCGCCACTAGGTGGCGCGAAGAAGAACGAGTCCGGACTCCAGAAGAGGACCCGTCTCCCGGCTGCAGCTGCTGGGAAAGCATCGTGCAGGTAGGCGGTCTCCCTCTTCCTCGCGGCGGCTGCGGCCGCTGTGTAGAAGCGGGGGGTCTCCCCCTTCTTCGCGGCGGCTGCGGCTGCTGAGTAGAGGAGGGGGTCTCCCCCTTCTTCGCGGTGGGCTCGTGGCTGCGTGCGGAGGCGGGGGTCTCCCCTTCCCACGCGGCGGTTGCGGAAATTGAGCTGCGTGCAGACGGCGGGGGGTCTCACCCCTTCTTCGCGCGGCTGCGCTGCTGGTCCGAAGCGGGGGGGTCTCCCTCTTCTCGCGGAGAGCTTGCGCTGCCGGAACCGAAGCGGGGGGTCTCCACTATCGCGGCGGCTGCCGGTTGCTGACCGGGAGGTCTAACCGCTCGGGTACGGTGACAAAACATTGGGTATCTTTCTAAACTCAGGACAAATAGTAAGAAAGTCTATTTAGCAGTTTTCTTTTTCATTAGCTTTTATAGAGGAGTAAAATATTTTTCAAGTTAAGGGGAAAAAGGAAGGCAGGAAAGAACATTACACTACATCTTAAGTACAATGCCATTTAATCTTTATTTTTGGACTTTTGGATTACAGATTGAATTGATCTCCTTCCATTACTTTAACATTTAATAAATACTCAAACACACATTCCAACTGATTGTTTGCCTTATTTATCCCAGTCTTTTTGCAGAGTTCAAATTATCGCCACCTTACTAAATTGCTCTTTGGTTTTACTTAAGGCTCCAAGTGAGATGCAGACGGAGTGTACAATTTAAAAGATTTAATAATTTGTATACAAAACTAATATGCATTCGGAAAAAACTACATTTACTACTCTTTCCAATCACTGCCCAGTAAGATAGCTGAGGATACCTCATCCAGGGCTTCACAATGGAGTTTTTCCACCAAAAATTCCTGTAACCCTTTACCCTTGTAATTGAATATGTTTTTATAATATGTTAACTAGAAGCAAGATATTTTGACATCAGGTATTCAATTTTTTTTATTTTTTGAATGTCGCCATTTAAATATTTTTCCTTGAACATTAATAAATTAATATACTGAAAAATAATCAAGCTTTATTGCATGATGCTCCAATAATTGTCCTTTATCAGTAGGCCTGGAGTCCGCCATTGCTGTCAGCCATTTATA
>VKOC01025100.1:0-13556 GCA_009364415.1 Spea multiplicata
ATATACCAATCCACACATATATACTAATCCACACATATATACTAATCCACACATATACAACAATCCACTCCCACTCAATGCTTTCCTACCTTTCCTTTCTTCTTTCAGCTTCTTTTCCTCTTCTTCGGTTCTTCTGTCTTTTCTGTCTTCTTCCGGGTCAGAGGGCACGGACAGCGGTGGGCGCGGCTTCAGTGCTGTTGCCACGCGGATCACAAGGGAGCGGTATCGGAGGTCTTTAACAGCTGTTGCCACGCGGATCACAAGGGAGCGGTATCGGAGGTCTTTAACAGACCTCCGGCTCCCTTCAGTGATTTTAAGCCGGGTTGAACCCGGCTTAAAATCACTGAAGGGAACCGGAGGTCTGTTAAAGACCTCCGATACCGCTCCCTTGCGAGCCTGCTCCTCCAGCGGCGGACATTACTGTCCGTCTCTGGAGGGGTGCCGGGTGCCGCAAGTTGGCACCCCCTGATGAGCAGCACCCGGTGCGGTCGCACACCCCAAAGGTCGGCCCTGCTCTAAGGGGCCGGGAAGCCCCCACCAGGGCCGGCCTTAGGGGTCCGCGGCCGCACAGGGTTTAAATTAAAACATCAAGTTTTTTTTTCAACTTTATTTAACATCCTCCATGTTAAATAAAGTTAAAAAACCCTTTATTTAACATGGAGGATGTTAAATAAAGTAAAAAAAAAGTTTTTCAGAAGTTTTCATTTAAACCCAGTGCGGCCGCAGACCCGTAAGGCCGGCCTTGGTGGGGACTTCCCGGCCCCTTAGAGTGGCGGACCCGGTCACAGTTGCGGCGGGCTTAAGGGGCAGGTGCCCCTTATGCCCTGCGTTAATGCGGCCGTAGGTAGAGTAGGGGCCTGGAGCTGCAGCTCCATCAGCCCCTACGTCAATGCGGCCCTGCCGTGGCAAATGCCCGGTGTGCCCGATGGCCAGTCCGGGCCTGGGTGCATCTAACTTGTTGTATGCGCTGTAATCGAACTCATGGAAGAAGAATGCTATGCCCTGCTAAAGACAAGAGATGTAGGAAGTGCAACCGTGTTGTCCATTTTGAGGTAGTTTGCAAATCAGAGTGTGTTAAGGAAATGCACCTGGACAGTGACCAGGAGACACAAGAGGTGCTCTTTGTAGGGTCAGTGATTGAACAGGCTTGCTTTGACGATGATTGGCGAAGTACACTCACAGTGATGGGTGCAAGGATTGCCTTCAAGATTTATACGGGGGCGGACGTTACCGTTATTTCTCTGGCAACGTTCAAGCAACTGCCACAAAGACCACAGCTTCAGAAGGTTGTGACAAAAATGTATAGCCATGGAGGCTGCATTGATTGTGTCGGGCGATTTCTGGCCCGCAGTGAATACAAGAAAAGAAGATTTACCTTGTGGGTGTATGTAATCAGAGGTCAAAATAACCTTTTGAGCCGGAATGCAGCCTATAGTCTGGGCCTTGTTGCGAGGGTGCAGGATGTCACAGGAGACATGTTTGGAGATCTTGGCCTGTTGAACTGTGAGCCAGTCCGAATCCAGCTTAAGTCTGACACAGTTCCATACAGTGTCGCTAAACCTCGTAGAATTCCATTTCTACTTCTGCCACAGGCTGAAGCAGAATTTATGAGAATGAAGAGTATGGGTGGTATTGAGGAAGTCACAGAAGCGACTGATTAGTGTGCTCCTATAGTGCCTGTTGCTAAGAAAAACGGGAAAGTTCGCATTTGTGTGGATTTAAAACGGCTGTGAAGAGGGAGAGATACATGATGCTGACATTGGAAGATATAGCTCCAAGATTGTCAGGAGCTAAGTTCTTTTCCACGGTCGATGCTTCCAGCGGATTCTGGCAGATACCCCTTGACCCAGGGAGCCGCAAGCTGATTACCTTTATCACACCAGTAGGTCGGTTTTGTTTCCACAGAATCCCCTTCGGTATATCATCAGCACCAGAGATTTTCCAAAGGGAGATGTGCTCCCTCCTAAGAGACCATGAGGGCACAGTGGTGGTCATGGATGACATCCTTGTGTATGGGTCCACTCAAGAAGAGCATGATCAGCGGCTGCATCGTGTACTACAGACAGTAAGTCAGAGTCTGGGCTGAAGCTGAATAAAGACAAATGTCACTTTGGGAAAACAGAACTGTGTTACTTTGGTCACATTACTAGCGGAGACGGTATTAAGCCAGATGCCAATAAAGTCCTCGCTATCGAGAAGATGAAAAGCCCTAACTGAACTGAGACATATACTTGGCCTTGTGAATTGTCACAGAGCTGGTTAGTCCGACCAACTACATCCGCTTACATGTGCTCCCTTAGCCTGGGACACCACACTTTCCCCGGTTCCCCAGTCACTAGCCGAGACTCAGGATAGGGTAAAACCAAACGAAGACTGATTTATTTTAGACACACAATAAAACAAGATATTGGACCCAGAGACCACAGGGACAGTAACAGGATTAACAATACAATAGGGGGGAGACTGATTTATACAACATTAAACTGAAGCAATGGTGGTCACTCCCTGGTTGCAGATCCTGGCTGTCTGCCGGAGATAATCCCTCAGCCAGTGATGAGATGATACTGCTGGGGGTGACACAGAAGTCTTTACAAACCCAGGGCCCATAGTCAATAGGGAGGAGGCTTGCAGTCAGGCCTCTCCAGTTGTCCCAGTGATGGAGGGTCCAATCACATGAATTATTTGGGCAAGTTTCTACCGGAATTATCCTCAGTGTTGCATCCCATTAATGAATTGTTGAAGAAGAATGTTGCTTGGACCTGGGGACCTCCACAGGAGGAGGCCCTTGCTCTGGTCAAGTCAATGTTGGGATCAGCCCCTGTGCAGGGGTTCTATAACCCCTCTAGAAAGACAGTGGTTAGCGCAGATGCTAGCAGTTATGGCCGAGGAGCAGCCCTTCTACAACTGAACGAGGGCAAGTTACAGCCCATTGCCTATTGCTCTCGTACACTAACAGCAGCACAGACAAGATATGCCCAAATTGAAAATGAGTGTCTGCCAGAGGCAGCTTCAGGGACAGGGGAGAAGTTTCTTCGGTCTCCACATGAGTGTGGAGAGCAGCCCCAACCCTCCCCTGCTGCCTGATCACTCCATGAGAGCAGCGTTAACCCCTTCAGTGCCACAATTGTGTATGACACATTCGTGGCATTGCAGGGGTTAACATTTTCCCCCACAAGCTTGTGGGGACTAGATATCAGTCAATGCTGTGCTCCAATGGAACATCAGCATTGAAAGAGTTAAAAAAAATAATAATAATTAAAAAAAAAACAGCTCTGACCTGAATGTCCAGGTCAGACTTAAAAAAATCCTGGCTCCTAACTTTTTTAGCTGGCGCCTAGATTCACAACAAATTTGTCAAGCCCTGACGTATGATATTGACAAAGCTCCCCTGAGATGTCAAAGACTACTGATGAGACTACTAAGATTCAATGTTCGGGCAGTGCATGTGCCGGGGAAGCAACTGGTGGTGGCAGATACACTCTCCAGGGTCCTGCCGGCTGCTGCTGAAGAATCATCGACAGAATCGGATGTTAAGGCATATGTGGATTCAATATTGTCATCTAAGTCCATCTCTTCTGGGAGATTGGAACAGATCAAGAGGGAGACATGTCTGGATACGTATCTCCAAGAAGTTATAAATTACATAAAGGGTGGCTGGTCAGAGAGTCGCACGATGTGGATGGCACTGAATGCTTTCCAGTTGGAGAGAGCGCATCTCGCAGAACTGGAGGGTTTAGTGCTGTTTTAGGACCGTATTGTCATACCTGCCAGTATGCGGCAAGAAATGTTAGGCCGAATTCATGATGGCCATTTGGGAAAGAGCAGCCAGAGCGGTGTGGTGGCCAGGAATAAGTACTGACATTGCAGAATATGTATCAAAATGTGCCTTTTGCCATGAACGTCGGCCTACACAGAGGAGAGAGCCTCTAATATCTACACCGCTGCCTGAGAGCCCCTGGCAGAAGATAGCTGCAGATTTGTGTGAACTTAATGGAAAAAAATATCTGGTTGTTTTAGATTACTATTCTAAGTACATCGAAATTGCTCCATTAGGGGAGGCCACCAGTGTGGCTGTAATCACCCGCCTCAAAAGCATGTTCGCCAGGTGGGGCATACCATTGGAGCTGGTGAGTGACAATGGGATGCAGTTTGCTTCCATGGAGTTTAAATCCTTCAGTAGAGAGTATGATTTTGTACACTCAACTTCTAATCCACATTACCCGCAAGCCAACAGGATGGCTGAAAGAGCAGTTCAAACTGCTTAGTTCGTTTTGAACCTTATTTGGCCCTCTTAGCATACAGGACAAACCAATTCATGCCACAGGTTGTAGCCCTGCACAGCTGATGTTGGGGCGGCAGATTCGTACCACGTTGCCTTCTGTGTGTGTACTCCAGCCTCCCCACCCCGTCCTTCCAGAGGACATTCGGAGGAGGGATGAGGAAGCGAAGCGGAGCTACAGATTCTTCTATGACAGAAGACACTCTGTGCGTCCATTGCCGGAGCTGCACACAGGCCAGAGTGTTAGAGTCAAGCTGGATGAAGAAAAGAGGTATTCCACTGTAGTAGGGCGTTCCCTTAATCCAAGGTCTTATGTGGTCGCACAGAAGGAGGGACTGTTGCCCGTCGTAATAGAAGACATCTTCAGCCCATTCCTGAGGAGTTAGATGTCGAGAATCGGGAACCACAGCCAGTGGAGACCTCGGTCTTAAGAAGCATACCTGCCTCACAACGAGATTCTGGTGGGAATACATCGGTGACTCCATTGGAGTCACAACCACTTTCACCAGGGCTTGGGCAAAGTCCTTGTAAAATGACTTCAAGTGGTAGAGTGGTGAAGCTTCCAGTGCGATACAGAGATTAACACTGTAGTTAGAACAGTAGCTTGAAGAATGGGCAGAATAATCCCAAAGCCACTGTGGAATAGGGTAGTCTACCCCGATGTCTAGATAGATTCCCATGTGTTCCTGTAGTTCCTTGCTCTTTGTTTATATGTTTGTTGTGGGTTGGAAAAAAAATGTATTACATTAAAAGGGGGAGATGTGATGAGAGCCTGAGTGACATCACAGGAGGTGGAGCGGGGAGGGGGAGTGCTCTGGGGACAGAGCTCAAGTAGGATGCAGGGGATGTCTACCCTCCAGTTAAGCTCTGCAATAAACAACAATAAATAAGTGCAAACGTTGTTTCCTCAACAAAACACCAACAATTAACCCCTTCACTGCCAGACAGAACCAGCGTTGCAGAGAGAAGGGGGAAGCCGCTGCAAAAGGGCTGCTTTACCACTGTGGAGCTAAGCTACACTGTGTGGCTATTGTCCTGAAAAGGATAATAAGGGATCATAGCAGCCCACCCCAAGCATCAGACAGCACTCATGTTGAAGTGAAAACAGGAAACACATGGGTATTTAAACAGTACAAGGGGTTGATTTACATCCAATAGACACACAAGGTTCTTCATTCTGCCCTCAGTTGCACACGGCTCAGTATTTGCACTCAGCCCTCCTCAGCCCAGTAGGGGGTCTCTATTGAAGTCTGTGGGGGAGAATGATAAACACGGGCGGCTCCAAGAAACCAGCTGGATATCACATCCAGGTGCAAATGCAGGCCATAGAGGTCTCTTATGATTTGGCCCATAGTCTGTATGGAGGAGGCTGGCACTCAGGCCCATCCAGGAGCCCATGGCATGGAGGCTTCCGTGACAGACATGACCTATGTTTCATAAAACCATGCTGATATAATTTCCAGGCAAAGAGTTTGAACCCTTTTTGAATATAGGTACCACATCTGCCTTCCTCCAATCCTCTAATACAATTCGTGAAAGAAAAGAATCCAAGAAGATTAGAAACAGAGGTTCACTTATTTCCGGACTTAGCTACTTAAGTACTTGTGGGTGAATACCGTCAGGCCCCGTAGCTTTGTTGACATTAACTTTGTTTAGTTGCTGCAGCACCTTGTCCTGGGTCATCCAATCACAATTTGTCTGCACATTTTTTTGCAGTAGTCATTTGTATATCCCTTGCCATAGGGCTTTGTCATTAAGGGGTTAAATCTTTTTTTGGGGAGTTGGTTTTGCTCTCTTTGGCTCTCTTTGGCTATCCCTCATCTCTCATCCTCTAGTTTAGCCCATCTAATCACCTTTTTTGCATGCATTATTGGCTTCCTTTATCTTATATAGGATGCCTCTGATATGTCTGATTTAAATGTTTTGAAAGCCCTTTTCTTATTTTAATTTTTTTGGTTTACTTCCCTATTAAGCCACAGTGGTTTCAATCTGTTTCTCTTATATTTATTATTCAATGGTACATACTGAGAAGTGTACCTTTCTAAGACACCATATTGTGATCACTGTTACCAAAGTGCACCCCCACTTGAATGTTTGACAGTAGATCAACATTGTTTGTTATAACAGGATCCAGACATGAATCCTTTTGCTTGTACCAGTTAAAACAGTGCACCCCCACTTGAATGTTTGACAGTAGATCAACATTGTTTGTTATAACAGGATCCAGACATGAGTCCTTTTGCTTGTACCAGTTAAAAAAACAGAATACCGTTGCAGAACTACTAGTCCCTCTATCCCAATTTATGTCCGGGAAATTAAAATCTCCAATAATTAATGTGTTACCCAAATGTGCAGCTTTCTCAATTTGCTCTAACAGCTGTTCTTCCTCATCAGTATGCTTAGACAACCTCGAGTGCCGGCACTCCCCCGTTGGAAGTGCTGGCAGGGGAGGCTGTCTGAGCGTATCAGAGAGTAGGATACGGGTCCCCTGCACCGCTGCAGGGGATCTGTAGCCTAACATCCACTGCATGTCCCGGGCGTCGGGATGCGAGCATAAACAACCTCTGCTGCCGGCACGTCTGCACAATGTGCTTTAACAATCTCCCTTGAACGGGGAGGAGTCCCGGCAAGGGAGATTTTAAAGAACATCTTGCAGACGTGCCGGCAGCGGAGGTTGTTAACGCTTGCAGCGCCGCAGCCGGTGAACGTCTGCGCATTGTACGCTAACAATCTTCCTTGCTGGGACTTCCCAAGGTGGAAGTGCCAGCACCGGAAGTTGAATACGCATACTGCGTAGCTGTCCCCCGCCGGCCCTGCAAGACCCCTGGGAGTCTGCACCGGTAAGTCTAGGGGGGGGGACCTCTTGGGGCAGCACATCTCGGGGGGGCCACATCTCGGGGGCAGAGTGCGTATCTCAGGGGGGGATAGAGTGGCAACATATCTGGGGAGGGCAGAGTGGCAGCATATCTCGCGGGGGCAGAGTGGCAGCATATCTGTTCCACTAAGTGTTTTTTTTTTAACTAAGAATTTTCTTCTTTAAAAAAGCACCTAACTTTTAGGGGGCGGCCTATATATGGGTGCGGCCTTTATCTGAGCCAATACGGTACATACTATAATATTAAATGGAAGAAATTCCTCAAACAAATTACATATACAATACAAAATATAAATGTCAATTAAATATTTCCTACATTTTTCCATCTCTTTATTATTACACTTTATATATTACAAACATGACATGTGGGCATACAAGGATTAATGTGTATTTTGTATTTTCAAACTGATGTTCCCTCTTTGTATAATCCCTTTATGTTTATTGGTGCTGTTTCCTGTCTGTACTGCCATTATCTGGAGCTGATGTTATTAACCCTTTGTTGTGGTGTGAACTATTGTATCCCAGGATGTATTTCATGTGTTTAAAAGTTCCTGCCTTGTATAATCCCGTTATGTTTATTGGTGCTGCTTCCTGTCTGCAATACCATTCTTGAGGTGATGGTATTGATCCTGTGTTGTGAACTATTGTATTGTATTAATGAAATGCCTGAGTTAATCTCCTTATGTTAACTTTCCTTTTGTATACAAAGTACTTTGTTTGTAGTGTTTTACCCACCCCTTGTTTTCCTATATAACCTTGTATGCCTTGCAATAAACAGAGATTTCTTCCCCAAGAGTTTGGTGTGCGTCCATTTCTTGGGAGGTTTGCGGCAGAGTCTTCGGATCTGTCAGCATTGAGCTTAACACTTGGCAGCCTCTGTAAGGGCTGTACTTGGAGGCAGAGGGATCAATACATGCCTTCCTATCCAGTGGCTAAAGGACTCGATGCCTACCTCAGCTCAGGTCAAACCTGCTACCGTCTACTGACCCTTCAGCCTCGCACCAAAAGTTTCCCCTACTGAGACCAGCATCCTGGGGGAGATACAGTCACCGACTTGACCCCGGTCTCAGCAACACTCCTTTCTGGACGATACATCCTGGGGGAGAGGCTGCTCCAGGTATCCGTATCGTCACATTTGGTGGCAAGCGGTGGGATGTACCTACTCTACCTTGGTCAGCACTAATACCAATGGACTATGAACTGCTGACTGTTCCCACTCTTCGTGAACTAGTGACGGCCCGAGGAGGTGATCCTGGCCAGCAGCGAAAAGCAGCATTAATCCAAACCCTGCACAACATGGATGGGGAACAACACAACATGGCTACCCCACAGACAGAGTTTGATCTCCGGATGAGGGAGGTTCTTGCTCTCTATGATAGGCCTGTCACCTTGGAGGAAAAGTTGGCACTACGGGATAAAATTCGTTTGGAACTTCGAGAGGAGCAGCAGAGCTGCAGCCAGCGTACACAAGGGGAGTCTGACTCCCATGGATTACAAATTGATTTAAGGGTGACTCGGCAATCCTTCCTACCCTTTGATGAAACTAAAGAGGATATTGACGCCTTTCTACAGAGCTTCGAAAAGCAGTGCCAGGTCTATCGGATCAGAGAGGCTGATTGGGTTCCCCTGCTGCAAGGTAACCTTACGGGTCGTGCTAGAGCTGCCTTTCTGGCTCTACAAGGTGAGGGGGCCCTCCATTATGCAACAGTAAAAAGAGCTATTTTGGACCGATATGCCTTAAACGCCAATACGTATCGACGGCAATTCCGAAATGATAGACTGAAAGATTCAGAAACCCATAGTGAATGGGCCAGTCGCATAAACAGGTCCTATGAGCAGTGGCTCCTAATGGCAGATATCCAGGACTTTGATAAACTAAAGCAGCTGATGTTAATGGAGCAATTCTTTTGGCACTGCCACGAGGACATTCGGAACTGGGTAAGGGATAGGAAACCTCTTACCCTCAGTGATGCTGCCCGGCTGGCAGACGAGTATGTGGCAAATCGAGATATTGATATGCAGGTTCGCCATCATAACCCACTAACAGAGCCACTGACCAGACAGCCTTTGGCCAGAGCGCCAGCTGGCAACACCAGACCTAAGACAGAGAACACACCATCTTTTCCCACCCGAACCACATCCTTTACTCCCCGGCAGTCCTCCTCCGGAAAACAATGCTACAGATGCAATGGATTTGGACATGTCCAAGCTCAATGTCCGAGGTCTGCTGTTGTGGGATTTGTCCAAGGCGAACCATACTGCAAATTTTCTCCTGTGACTGAGACTGTCTATGAGGCCTACACTACCCATCTACCTAGTAACTCAAGTCTAGACAGACATATGCAGGCTGTTACTGTGGGCGGGCGACCCTTCACAGGATTGAGAGACTCTGGGGCCACTATCACCTTGGTCAAACCTAAATGTCTACCTCCAAATAACCTGTTACCTCAGGAGGTTACTATCCGCACAGCCGGGGGTGCTTACCATACCCTCCCCACTGCCAAGATCCACCTGAATTGGGGGACAGGACAAGGGACTGTTGTAGTTGGAGTAATGGATGGATTACCTGCGGATGTATTATTGGGAAATGATCTGGGAATGTTGGTTAGCCAATACCGGCCGCAGGAAGAAATAACTGCTGTAACTCGCAGCCAGACCAGAGGAAACGGCAACCTAGCTGTATCTGAACCAGCCGGAGACCCTTCTACAGTGAGTACGCTGCCTTCTGACCTTGAATGTTCACCTTTAAAGTGGCTCCACCCTGCTGACTTTAAGACACAGGTAGCAAGGGACCCATCCTTGTCAACTCTCCGGTCCCAAGCAGATTCAGGGGGCAGGGGGGAGAACATGAGTCGGGTGCAATGGGAGGATGGACTGTTGTATCGTATAATAGAGAGCCCAAATCCTGCACAACCCT
The DNA here is from genome assembly GCA_009364415.1 of Spea multiplicata. Taxonomy (NCBI): domain Eukaryota; kingdom Metazoa; phylum Chordata; class Amphibia; order Anura; family Pelobatidae; genus Spea; species Spea multiplicata. The sequence goes on from VKOC01025100.1 coordinate 10,072, forward strand.
GGTTAGAGAAAAAACAACTAGTGGTACCTCGACCCTACCGGGAGACACTTCTTAGAGTCGCCCACGAGATTCCGCTGGCGGGTCATTTGGGGGTGAAACGGACTACTAAACGCTTGTTGAAGGCTTTTTTTTGGCCCGGTGTCACAGGAGACGTGCGTAACTTTTGCAAATCCTGTGATACCTGTCAGCGGGTTGGTAAAAGTGGAGATCACTCCCGAATGCCTTTACATCCCTTACCCATCATTCAGGAGCCCTTCTGGCGGGTCGCTGTAGACATTATTGGTCCATTAGCCAAACCCAGCCGATCAGGGAAACGATATATTCTTACAGTGGTTGATTATGCTACCCGCTACCCTGAAGCAGTGGCGTTATCTTCCATCACTGCTAAGAGGGTAGCTGAAGCCCTTATTGTTATTTTTACCCGTGTAGGTTTCCCAGGGGAGATCCTCTCGGACTGTGGTGCTCAGTTTGTCTCGGATCTCCTACAACAAATTTGGGAGTTGTGTGGGGTCCGAGCCATTCGGACTGCCCCCTACCACCCCCAGACCAATGGTCTCTGTGAGCGTTTCAATGGCACATTAAAAAGCATGATTGGGGCGTTCGTGGACACTGAGCCAGACTGGGAGAGATATCTGCCGCACCTCCTCTTTGCTTATCGGGAGGTGCCACAGGAATCAACAGGATTCTCCCCCTTTGAACTACTATATGGGCATAAAGTACGGGGACCATTAGACCTACTCCGGGAGTACTGGGAAGAAAAATCACTCTCGGAAGAAAATGCTATCCTCCCCTATGTTCTAGAACTGCGGAAAAAATTAGTGACGCTAGCCCGTTTTGCCCATGATAATTTACAAGCTGCTCAGACACGTCAGAAGGTCTGGTATGATCGTACAGCTAGATACCGTGAGTTTCAAGTGGGACAGAAAGTTTTAGCTCTGGTGCCTAACCCCCAGAACAAATTGCAAGCTAAGTGGTGTGGGCCTTGGACCATCAGTGAGCGACTTAACAATACCACATATGTAGCAATGCGAGACCCCCCAGAGGGCGGTCAACGCACCTTTCACATCAATATGCTAAAGTTTTATGTGGAACGTCCTGAGACAGTGACAGCCATCTGTATCGCCCCTCAAGGGGAACAAGAGAATAAGTCTCTCCCTGATCTACTTGAAGAGACTCGTAAGGCAATCTCTCTTGACCAGGTTAACCTAAATTCCCAATTAGGAGAAAAGGCCAGCAGACAGGTCCGACAGGTACTTGAGATTAGGAGCGCTATGTTTACTTCCCTCCCAGGCCGCACGCACCTAGCAAAGCATGGGGTTGACACAGCAGGACATCGTCCTCTGCGTCAGCCTCCTTATAGAGTGCCCGAGGCAGTGCGACACCACTTAGAGAAAGAAATAGCAGAGATGCTTGCTCTGGGTGTCATTGAGCACTCTGATAGTCCCTGGGCATCGCCGGTAGTGTTAGTCCCTAAAAAGGATGGGACCACTCGCTTCTGTGTTGATTACCGTCGACTCAATGATATCTCCGTTACTGACGCTTACCCCATGCCCCGGGTAGACGACCTTTTAGACAAATTAGCAGGAGCCCAGTATCTGACCACCCTGGATCTCAGCCGGGGCTATTGGCAAATTCCTCTAGCGGAAGAGGACCAGAGAAAGTCGGCCTTCATCACCCCATTTGGCCTATACCAGTTTAAGGTTATGCCATTCGGGATGAAGAATGCCCCAGCCACATTCCAACGGCTTGTGGATCGCTTGCTCGATGGAGCGCAGAGTTATGCCTGTGCTTACCTCGATGACATTGCCATCTATAGCCGTAACTGGGATGAACACCTACACCACCTTGGGGATGTACTAGACCGAATACAAGCTGCAGGACTCACTATACGTCCTGATAAATGTCAGATAGGGATGGCAGAAGTGAACTACCTGGGTCATAAAGTAGGAAGAGGACATCTCAGACCTGACCCCCAAAAGGTTGCTACTATTGTAGACTGGCCCACCCCGACTACCAAAAAACAAGTCTTGGCTTTCTTAGGCACTGCTGGTTACTACCGGAAATTTGTGCCATCATACAGCAGTATTGCCAAACCCTTGACGGACCTGACTAAGAAGGCTTTACCCCGTATTGTCATCTGGTCTCCGGCTTGTGCTCAGGCATTCCAAAAGTTAAAGGAAATATTAGCCAATGCTCCAGTACTAGCAGCCCCTGACTACTCTAGGAGGTTTGTAGTCCAAACTGACGCCTCCATGTTTGGTATTGGAGCTGTCCTCAGCCAGATCAATGAGAAGGGAGAAGAACACCCCATAGCCTTCCTTAGTAGGAAATTGCTGGATAGGGAGGTAGGGTATGCAGCCATTGAGAAGGAATGTCTGGCTTTAGTCTGGGCCCTTAAAAAGTTCCAGCCCTATCTCTATGGCAGGGAGTTTACAGTAATGACTGACCATAACCCCCTGCAATGGCTGAATCGAGTATCTGGGGACAATGGGAGGTTGTTGCGCTGGAGTCTGTCTCTCCAACCGTATAATTTTAATGTCCAATATAGACCAGGCCGCGCTCATAGTAATGCAGATGGACTATCCCGCCAAGAGGATGTTTAACTAAATCTCTCGTACATATTGCAGGTCAGACATTGTGAGGTCTCGGGAGGGACCACCCCAATCTGCCCTCTATAATTGGGGGGAGAAGTGTGATGGTAGCCGTCTGAGACATGTGGGCATACAAGGATTAATGTGTATTTTGTATTTTCAAACTGATGTTCCCTCTTTGTATAATCCCTTTATGTTTATTGGTGCTGTTTCCTGTCTGTACTGCCATTATCTGGAGCTGATGTTATTAACCCTTTGTTGTGGTGTGAACTATTGTATCCCAGGATGTATTTCATGTGTTTAAAAGTTCCTGCCTTGTATAATCGCGTTATGTTTATTGGTGCTGCTTCCTGTCTGCAATACCATTATCTTGATGGTATTGATCCTTTGTTGTGGTGTGAACTATTGTATTGTATTAATGAAATGCCTGAGTTAATCTCCTTATGTTAACTTTCCTTTTGTATACAAAGTACTTTGTTTGTAGTGTTTTACCCACCCCTTGTTTTCCTATATAACCTTGTATGCCTTGCAATAAACAGAGAATTCTTCCCCAAGAGTTTGGTGTGCGTCCATTTCTTGGGAGGTTTGCGGCAGAGTCTTCGGATCTGTCAGCATTGAGCTTAACACTTGGCAGCCTCTGTAAGGGCTGTACTTGGAGGCAGAGGGATCAATACATGCCTTCCTATCCAGTGGCTAAAGGACTCGATGCCTACCTCAGCTCAGGTCAAACCTGCTACCGTCTACTGACCCTTCAGCCTCGCACCAAAAGTTTCCCCTACTGAGACCAGCATCCTGGGGAAGATACAGTCACCGACTTGACCCCGGTCTCAGCAACACTCCTTTCTGGACGATACATCCTGGGAGAGAGGCTGCTCCAGGTATCCGTATCGTCAC
>VKOC01025102.1:0-13214 GCA_009364415.1 Spea multiplicata
CCCCAAAGGCCGGCCCTGTGTACTTGTTTGCACTTGTACATAAACTATCTTTAATGAAAGCTAGTTGTTTGTTACAAGATTTTTTTCCTTTCTTTTTTGGAGTATGGGGGGCGCCAGAGTAGTCCGCACAGGGCGCCAGAACACTTAAGGCTGGCTCTGAACCAGATGTTGTCTCAAGAGGAGCCCAAAATAGCTCCTATACAAAAGTTTCTTAACAAAACTGTGTTTTATAAATGAAAAAATTGCATGCAAAACCACTGACAAAACCCACTAATAAAACAGAAACACTTAAATCAACTTGTCATGGAGCTGGATAGTCCAACCAACTACCTCAGCTGGCTTGTGCTCCCTTAGCCTGGGACACACACTCATTCCCGGTTTCCCAATCACTAGCCGAAACTCAGTGTAGGGTATAACCAAAACGAAGACTGATTTATTTTAGACACACAGGGCTGGATATATCCAGCAAAACACACATTAACAATAAACAAGATATCGGTATACAAACCGCCCCCTTCATCTGCTTCCCAGAAACAGGGGCAGTAACTGGATTAACAATACAATAGGGTCCCAACCTCCACTGCCTATTACTGGCTAAACTCAGTTCTAGGGATGGCCGGGGTAAATGTCGGTAGTGGTGGAAATGGGGCAGGGGGAGACTGACTTAAACAATGGTGCAGATCCTGGCTGTCTGCCAGAGATAATCCCCTCAGCAAGTGATGGAATGATATACTGTTGGGGGTAGCCACAGAAGTCTTTGCAAAGTCAGGGCCCATAGTCAATAGGGAGGAGGCTGGCTCTCAGGCCTCTCTAGTAGCCCCAGTGATGGAATGCCACACAACTGTTACTAATAAAGAGTATAAAATAAAAAATGTCATCACGTGCAATACAAAAAATGTTATCGCCTGAACGTGTTCATGCGAATGAGCAGGACTTGTTTAATCTTTTTTGGCTTGATCCTTCTGTATTTAAACAACTAAAATGTATGAATCCTATTATACAGGAATCTATAAAAACAAGTTATAAATTTAGGATATTATATGGAGCAAAAACAGACTTTAATGTTTCTACTCCTTTGAAAGTGCTAAAATACTATATTCAGAACATAGATTTAACAAATTGGACATTGAACAACATTCAGACACTTGGAGACCTTATATTGAACAATTCCGTTTTGACTTTTACTGATATACAGACCAGGTTTAGGCTCCCTGATAGTGAGCTACTTTTATACCTTAGACTGAAACATTTTTTATGGTCGAGGGTAGTTCACCCATCTTCTGACCTTGATATATTTATTAATAAACATTATAAAAAAATCTAATTGCTAGGTTAACATCTTATTTGGATACTGTAAAAGAGCCTTTAGTACCTCTTTCTATAGAGAAATGGCAAAATGAACGTGATAGCTCCTTTTCTATGGAAAGTTGGTCAGCCACATGGTTAATGGTTAGAAAGGTGGTCCACTCAGCTAACCTCCCAAGAGATGTTTTTCAAACTTCTACATCGATGGTATTTAGTTCCCCTCCGATTAAGTAGATTTTCAAACTTAAATTCTAACTTATGTTGGAGATGTGGCTCTGAGGTGGGATCCCAACTCCATATCTGGTGGTCATGTCCTAAATTAGTGAACATTAAGCTAAAAATAACTAGGTTTCTTTCATATATATTTAAAGTTAAAGTTCATTTACACTCCTTTATTTGGCTTTTTCATTTAGGTTTACCTTCTGCACCTAGTAAATTACTGGTAGTTAATGTTCTACTTTGGGTAAAGATCTGCCTCGCTAGATCTTGGCGTAAAGTGGAAGTTCCTACCTGGATCGAGATTACTAACCAAATTATGTTTCAGGCAAATATGGAAAAATATTTTTATTCCTTAAATCAAAGTCTACCTAAATATAATGCGATCTGGTCCTTATGGTTTGATTATATTCAAGTTATACACTCCAATGTTGGAATTTAATTCTTTAGCTATTTTCTCATATATAATATGCGTTACCATGATATAGATTTTTTACTCTAACAATGGGATAAGTGTCTGAGCGACTCAGACACTTATCCCATTTAAAAATCGATGTATAAATTTCTTTACGCAATCGTTGGATAAATTTTGGGCTTCCCTCTACGCCGTTGAATGTGTCCACCCTGTAGAATGTATGACTGTTAGTATGAATGATATATATACATACTTATTATATATTTTCCGGCCTAAAAAGAGATATTTCCTTGTATAATCGGCTTATATATATATATATTAAGGAGGATAAAATATTATGTTTGTCTACCCATTTACTCACTTGGTAGAACTGTTTAATACAATGTACAAGGTTCTTAATCATTGTATAATTGTTAACTTTATTACAAAACTCTTTTGGGTCGCTATATATATTGGACATCTTATCTGTATGTATTTTTTTTCTTTCTATATAAGAAATTGTAATAAAATATTTAATAATAAAAAATGTTATCTATTTATTGGAGTGCCCCTGTGGCTTCCAATATGTAGGAATGACCACTAGATGTTTTAAAACTAGAATAGCGGAACAAATATATCTAGAGGTTTTTTTAAACCATGCAGTGTCAAAACACTAATCCATAGCAAAGACCCAAAATTTTTAAGTTTCTGTGGAATAGATAAATGTACTTGTGACAGAATGACCTGTCATACAGGACCCCAAGGTACTCAGAGATGGCTCCAGCCTGGCTGTCAAACAAAGATAGCACAGGTAGGAACTCCATTGTTTAATTAATCCCATCAACAACAATTTATTTTAGATTGTATAGAATTTATTCTCACACACAATTATTTTTGGTTTCAACACAATTTTTATCTTCAGCTACGTGGCACTGCCATGGGGACCAGATTTGCTCCAAGTTACGTGAATGTGGCAGATTGGAAAGCGGAATCCATCTGGTCCAATAACCCGTTTGGAGCAAATCTGGTCTTCTTGCGTTGCTACATAGATTATATTTTAATTATTTGGATAGGGTCCATGAACAGTTTAAACTCATTTATATCATATGTCAATCAAAATAAACATAACCTCCAATTTACCTTATGTATCCACAAAAAAAGAAATTCATTTTTTAGATCTTTCATTATACACTTGTGGGGATGAAATACAGTCAAAACTTGTTTTAAACCCACAGGGAATGGGTTTATAAACTATTCAAACTGCCATCACCCAAATTGGCTACGGAACATACCAAAAGGTCAAATAGCACATATCCGTAGGAACTGTACAGATGAGAGGGATTTTTTGGCTCAAAGCCAACAGTTATTATCCAAATTTGAGGATATGTTAATATATTTCATTTAATATATATTGATATATATTTATATTACCTTTATGTTTATAATGGAGTGGGGTCCAATGATACTTTGTTATAATGATGTCATGTAACACTATATTGTCATATAACACTATCCAATTATTATTATGATTTGCCCCTACACTAAGATTAATATTAACATATATTTATTTGAGCTTTGACTCCTTATAAGATATCATATCATTATGCACAATTATATTAAGGCATTTCATAGAGATTTTTCCATCAGCATACAACTATAAGACACTAACTATATAGTTTAACTTCAGATTGTTTAAAAACGTTGCCATGACTACCCGGCACTCCGACTATACATCTGAGTATCGGGCGCATTGGTGACGTCACGCACATGCGCAAAGTGTTGCTGCACACGCCGAGTTCGGTTATCTCGAGCACTACAGGTGTGGTAAGTTCTGCTATTTATCTTCTTTAATGGTACATAGTATAAATGTTATATGCACTTTTTCTCTGTCATGTCCTGATGAAAGTCTATAAATAAAAAGACTGAAACATTGACCAGAAAACAGAGTTTCGAGGAATTATTTAAAACAAGCCGGTAACTACTTTTGGAAACCATATACAAAATAGGTCACATATACATTTTAACCTTTACATTATATATTTTTCCATTTTATATATACGCACATCTATTGTATTTTTAGTTCTTAGGGTATATTTTTATGAGTTATGTACACAAATGAATGATAAATGAAACACTCAGTGTTTTGTAGATCCATGTTTACCTGTATCTAAGATATGTTCCTTTCTCCACCGGTGCTGAGTTCATGTACATGTCAGCGTCTTAGGAATTAAGGACTTTCCTCTGCTAATTACTTTCAACCACGTCCGGCATACGGACAAAACTTTATATGTTGAACGGAAAGATTGCCAAAAACTCCTCCCCACGTTCAATGCGATGCCGTAAGGATCCGGAAATACAGAACATACATAAAGACAACTGCACACGATGGAACCACTTACCAATTATCCTTCACTTCTCCTAAGGAAGCTGAGTCGGTGAAATGCGTAAAGAACAAAAATCGGACTCTTCAAGCTGAACTACTACGAACTTTGGAGACACGAGCGTTTATGCACATCCACTTATGTTGTGCCTATACGGATTGTAAGTGCAATTTGATTCTTTACATTTGTCTCTCCAAAGATACTGCACCATTGTAGTCTGCTTTTTATAGATTCTTATTGAAGTTATTAAAAGGAATTTTAAACTGCATTCGCTGATGGGTCTGATGCATCAAGATTGTTTGTGAGTGAATACCACATCACATACAGCACTATCCACTGTTGTCCATATTGCACTATTATTGTCTATTTTTCTTCCCTGTATGCATTTGCGCCCCAATCATCTACATATTGGTATATTTACACCTTGAGGAAGAGTGTTCTTGGGGTTGCTGCAGTCTTCTGGGAAGTATTATAATATTATTAAGTATTATAATTATTATTAAGCCTTCAAAGCAAGTGGACTTTTTTTTTTTTGCTTAATACTGCTAGGAGAGTCAGTCTGTCCCAGAAATCCTTCCTCTGAGCTGGTCTCCCCAGCATCTTCACACAAACTGGCAAACATGTTGGGGTGATCTAGCCCCTGCTCCCCCTTACGTAACTTACCCAGCTCTCTGCCCTCAAGACCTCTTCTTCCCCATCTCCACCCCCCTCTACACTAATCCCAGCCAATGCCTGCTCCATAAGCAGTAAGCACCTCTCCATCTATATCCCTTCTATATCCCTTAGGGTTGCCTCTTTAGATCTAGTATAGTATATTCCAAAGTAGCAACCTGCTCACACTTGCAACAGCGGTATGGCCCCTGGGGAACTTGCACCAAGAGCGCATACATTTTGCAAGACATGCACTGGCATTATCCAACATGCTTACTAATGTAAGACACACTATATATATTATATATATATATATATATATATATATATGGAATTACAAGGATTTATACTTTACCCTCCTTCTTGCTTTTTAACTTCTTGTTAGGAGATGTCAGATTCACCCCAGCTCAAGATTCACTTGTTTGTCCAAGCTAAATGCATCTGCAAAAGCCAAGCAGAACACACAGAACACACAGAGAAGGTTGCTTAATTAATAACACACCTGGAATAATCCTTACCCCCTACAAAACTTTGCACTGAACACCACACAAACAAACACAGTGCTCCCCCGTGAAATACAATTACTCTCCTTCTTTGCTTGTAACTCCTCACTTAGGAGATGTCACTGAGGAGATGTCAGTAAGATTCGCCTCAGCTCAAGATTAATTTGTTTGTCCAAGCTTTGAGCCATGCAGAACTCACAGAGAAGGTTGCTTAGGAGAAGGATGTCTCTGCCTCGTGTTCTGGCGCTGGCAGACTGGGGTCCGTCCGCAGCTCGCGGAGACCAAATACTATAACCCCGGGCTCCGTGGGCTGAGGGCGCCCCCCCGCTCGCGGCGCACGGATACACGAGGCGCCGGTTGTTCCGGGATCGACCGCCAGTACGGGAGAAGGAGTAGCTGTTTGGGGAACTCCTTGACGAGCAATCCTATGATTGCTCGTGAGCTCAGGGGTTGACAGGGAGTTACACTTACCTTCCCTCCGGTCGTCCGTCCCTCCTCTGAGGGCGCAGTTGTGCGGGGAGGCAGGTCCCGGGGAATTGATGGACGGCTGGAGGCGCGGCCATGACGTCAGCTGGAGGTGGGGCTTGAGAGTGGCACCAGATTTATAAGACAGTCTGTGCTACTCTCAGGCACCCTGTGTTGGTCTATTCTGGTGTTCCTATGTTTTGCTGCGAATGTATCAGTGTTTTTGACCCTTGCATTTCCTGACTACTCTTTGCCTTACGATTCTGTACCTCTGCCCGTGATTCCTGTGTACCGACCCGGCTTGTCTGACTACCTCCTCATGTTTTGAACCTCGGCTTGTCTGACTACCTGCTTCGTTACCGACCTGGCTGCCCTGACCATTCTTCTGGAATTAACCCCTTCTGTTCTGATCTGCTGGTATACCGCATATTGCTGTTTCACCTTCCAAAGTACTCAGTGCATAACTACATTCTGCCTTCACAGAGGCCTCCTCACTGTTGGGATCACCTAAATCCTGGATTATTACTGTTGAGGGCCCTTCAGTGGTTCTCCGGGCAGGATAACTTCTGCGGTGAGTGCCTCAAGTGTAGCAGACGCGACATTACAACAGGGTCACGGATCCTTCTAAGATAAGCAAGGTTTTATCCTCCCATGAACAGCTTTTGGACTCCCATGAAGGTCGTTTCAAGAATATGCAAGATACCCTGGATCAAATGGCCAGGGCCATTCAAGTGTTGGTTGCCAGATCTGACCCGAGGGCTGGGAGTTCTGTGTCCATATCCGCTTCCCCATCAGTATCTGATCCTTCTCCTCCGGCTGTGGCATCTGGATCCACCTCTGCACCTGCTCCAGTTAAACTCCCAGCTCCTACTCGCTACGGTGGAGAGCCTGAATCCTGCCATGCTTTCATTAACCAATGCTCTATCCAGTTTGAACTTGCTCCTCACCTGTTTCCGTCAGAGAAAGCTAAAGTAGGATACCTAATTTCTCTGTTATCCGGTAAGGCCTTAGCCTGGGCATCACCTTTGTGGGAGAAGGATTCTCATCTGATTTATAATTGTGCGTCCTTCATCTCTGCATTTCGTAAGACTTTTGATGTTCCTGGGAAAGCAGCCATGGCCTCTCTTTCCTTGCTTCACACCATCCAGGGCTCTCGCTCAGCCGAAGTCAACTGGTCAGATGAAGCCCTTATAGCAGCCTTTTATGACGAATGCCTGAAAGATGAACTATCTACCCCCGATTACCATCTCTGCTAGAGGGCGTACATATGCATTATCCTTACCTGAATCCAAAGCTCTTGAAAATTACATCTAGGATAATTTAAAAAGAGGGTTCATTCCTAAATCTACTCCTCCTGCTGGAGTGGGATTTTTTTTGTTGAGAATTTTTTTTGTTGGGGGGTTGAGACCGTGTATTGATTATAGGGGCCTGAACCGTATTACTGTCAAGAATAAATATCCTCTACCTCTCATTTCCAAATTGTTTGATTGGTTAAGGGGTTCTACTGTTTTTACTAAGTTAGATCTCCGTGGAGCTTACAACTTAATTTGTATCCGTGAAGGGGATGAATGGAAGTCTGCTTTCAAAACTAGAATGAGGCATTACGAATATACTGTCATGCCCCTTTGGGTTATGTAACGCCCCCTCTGTATTTCAGGAATTCGTCAATGACATTTTTCGAGATATCTCCTTTCAGTTCTTCATAGTCTACCTAGATGATATCCCGATCCATTCGCCTGATCTCCTGTCACATCTTTATCATGTCCGTATTGTTTTGCAGCGCCTCCGTCGGAATTGTTTATATGCTAAACTCGAGAAATGCCTGTTCGAGGTTCCCCGTGTTTCCTTTTGGGTTTCATCATTTCTGCCTCTGGATTCGAGATGGATCCTATGAAACTTTCGGGTATTTCAGAATGGCCTCAACCTCTCGCATTACGGCCTCTTCAAAGGTTTTTGGGATTCGCGAATTAGAAAGTGTATTCGTAATTTCTCTAAAATCATGGCTCCCCTTACTGATATGACTAAAAATGGGTCAGATTGTAAGAATTGGTCCGAAGAAGCTCTTCAGGCCTTTGCTCACCTTAAAAGGTCCTTTGCTACGGCTCCGGTATTGCGACCCTGATGCCACGAAAGCATTTGTCGTTGAGGTTGATGCGTCGGAGATTTGGGTGGGGGCTATACTCTCTCAGAGGCAGAATTTTAATGATAAACTTCACCCATGTGCCTATTTTTCTAAAAAGTTTTCTTCCGCCAAGATGAATTATGACATGGGGAACCGTGAGCTACTAGGTATTGTTTTGGCCCTGCAAGAATGGAGGCATCTTCTAGAGGGGGCACGGAACACTGTTACTGTTTTAACTGTTTTTAATCTAGAGTATCTCATGCTAAAAGATTGAATCCCAGCAAAGCTAGATGGTCATTGTTTCTTTCTAGATTTAAGTTTTTTTATTTCATAACGTCCTGGGTCCAAAAATGTTAAAGCAGACGCATTGTCCAGACAGTTTGTATCTGACACGGACGCTAAATCTGACCCTGAACCCATTATTCCCTCTTCCTAGATTATTGCTGCAGTCTCTACTCGCTTATTCTCTCCCTTGGTTTCCCAGCCCTTGGTTTAGGGCTGAATGCACCGATTTCGTCGCCTCCTGTACTATCTGTGCTATCGCCAAGGGATCTCATATGAGGCCCGCTGGTTTGCTTCAACCCTTACCTGTTCCCCTCCGACCCTGGACGCATTTAGCTATGGATTTTATCGTGGATCTCCCTCCATCGGAGGGCAATCCTGTCATATGGGTGGTGGTTGACCCGGCTTGTCTGACTACCTCCTCGTGTTTTGAACCTCGGCTTGTCTGACTACCTGCTTCGTTACCAACCTGGCTGCCCTGACCATTCTTCTGGAATTAAGCCCTTCTTTTCTGATCCGCTGGTATACTGCATATTGCTATTTCACCTTGCAAAGTACTCAGTGCATACCTACATTCTGCCTTCACAGAGGCCTCCTCACTGTTGGGTTCATCTAAGTCCTGGATTATTACTGTTGAGGGCCCCTCTCTCTTCAGTGGTTCCCCGGGCAGAATAACTTCTGCGGTGAGTGCCTCAAGTGTAGCAGATGCGACACTAATATTCTTGGGGGTAGCTGTATCAACTTCAGTGGCCAATACTGACTGGGAACCAGCGAGAGGCTTAGTCGGTGGCTGGCAGTGAAGCTGACTTAAACAAGCATATCCAGCCAGGATACGGAGACCCACTACAGTTCTCTACCCTAACCTTCCAATCAGGGTGAAGGACATCACCGGAAGTTCTCCCGGAGGTTATGTCTGCGAAGATGCGGATGAAGAGACAAAAGAGAAGAACAACAAGGTGAAGAACAAGAAGATATGGGAGCAAAGCTGTGACACTGATGTTGAAAGAGAAGATAGAGAGACATTCAGAGAGTGTGTGTGAAAAAGCCAGCAAACTTTGGGTGAAAATTCATAGCTTTTTGGTTCATTTTCATCCGTTTTCAGGAGATTTTTTACAAATTGATTTTTTTTAACAAATTGATGAAATTAATTATTTTTCTTCCTGCTCTTATCCTTTCTTTGACTTTTCACCCTCACTCAAACAGGACTCCTTTTCCTCGTTTTGCATTAAACCAGTTCACTCTGGTCACTGAAGACGAGGTTTCTGCTCTTCTCCTTTCCTCTTGCCTGACCACATGCCATAGATTTTATCCTCTCTCTCATCTTTTCCAGTCTCTCTCATTCACTCTTCTTCTAAAGCTGATTTACGTATGTCTTTGCCTCTCTACTGGATACTCCTCGTCATCCTGCAAGCATGCTAAGTGGGGTTAGCTTTTTGTGAAAAAGAATGTTTCATGATTTGGGTTTTCACATATACGATACAAATTGGGAAATATATGTTTATTTGTTTTTTTTCTTCAATTTCATTGTAATATGATGTGATGCATGGCTTGTCCAACACTATGCATGTATAGATAACTTGTCTTGAAAACATTATGTAAATTTCTCTAGGTAAAAGAATAAGAGGTTTCATGTTCTATTTAAGTATTCTATAGTAATTCTATATACATATATATTTCATGCTTTCCTTGCTATCATTTTATTTTGAGAACCAATTCTCAGCCAGTGTGCATGTTCTAATGCCTTTGAATGCAATTACAAAAGTCCTGCTTAGCTTTTGTCCTCATTGATCTGCCAGTAAAGAGGCATTAATGTCACTCCTTATTTATCAGTCATACTAAGTTGAGAAGTTCATTTCTCCTCTCTCGCCCTTTTTATTTTACACTTGTAACATGGCACATGAAAATACTTTTGTGGTAAACCACTTTTGTAGTCTGTATGAAATAAGCAAAAATGAATTCTGTTTATATTTTAATGCTGAACATATCCCTTTCTTTTCTTTCCTTTCAATGGCTCTGGTTTTCTGCAGTGATTTGTTAAATGAAGCAGGTTAACAAACCTTTAAGATATCTGATATCATCTTAAAATCAACTTGCATACACTTGCATGCAGGGGCGGACTGGCCCAAGGGGGGAGGGGGACAACTGCCCCCCGGATGATCCAAAACTGCGTGTATCAGCCTGGGTGTGTATGCGTAAGTGTGTATGAGCATGAATGTGTATGTGTAAGTGTTTGGGTGTGAGAATGAAGGTGTATGTGTATGAACATGGACATGTGTATGTAGATGTGTTTGTGTGTGAGCATAAATCTGTATGTGCAAAAGTGTGTGAGCATAAATGTGTATTCATAAGTGTGTGTTAGCATGAAAGAGTATGTATGCTTGTGTGTGAGCATGGATATCAATGTGTAAGTGTGTGAGAGGGAATATGTGTTAACATGACTGTAAGTGTGTGTTAGCAAGAGGGTGTAAGTGTATGTTAGTGAGTATGTGTAAGCATGAATATGTATGTGTCACGTTCTACCCAGGCTGTGGAGCTGCATATCTCTGTATTGCTATAGTTTCTCTGTTTTCCTTCAATCCATTCCTGGATTTCTGTATGCTCTGTTCTGATCTTCCATTCCTTGCTTCTAGTTCTGCTCTTTGCTTCAGCTCTGTTTCCTTTATAAGGTGGCCCCGGCCGAGGGGTGTCCTGTCCTGATCCCCGGTAGAGGGTTGTCCTGTATCCCGGTAGAGGGGTGTCCTGTCTGAATCCCCGGAATGTCCTGTCTTGAATCCCCGTTAGAGGGGTATCGTGTCTTGAATCCCGCGGTAGAGGGGTGTCCGGTCTTGAATCCCCGGTAGAGGGGTGTCCTGTCTTGAATCCCCGGTAGAGGGGTATCCTGTCCTGTTCATGTCAGATCTTGAGTATTCCTTGTCTTGTTCCCTGTTGTGCCCTGTTTTATGTATATCTTGTCTGGTTATGTTTCTTGCTTGGTCTCCCTGTCCCTTGTTCGCTATGTTTCAGCTGTTACTCTGCTTAGCTTCCACACTCCCAGCCTCCCGCACATGAGTCTAGTGCTATGTCTCATGCCTGCTTCAGGGTGCCTACAGGATATCTCTTTGCTTCGTTCTGGATTTTATCCACTGCTATATCAGGACGCTGGTATGTGGCTGCACAACCCTAGATGCTCACTACCTGGGTGAGTGCAGTCGCCTTGCACCAGGCTCTATCCTGTGACTCCGCTACTGCATCCTGAACTCCATCTTTGGGCGCCCTGGATCATTACAGTTGTCTGTATGGATCCAGTTCCTGATATTATGTGTATTAGTATGTATTTTTGTGCAAACGTGAGTGTGTATATAACTGCGTGCTAGTGGGTGTGTGAGTTATGGGGGGGCAAGGGAGCGATGGGGCACTTTGCTTTACCTGCCCCTGGGCCAGAATGTGCCAGCCCTCCCCTAAGGACATTCAAGTGTATGGGAAGCATCTCACAAATTCAGCTTGGAACTATTAGCCTACCCCTTTGTCTCCCTGATAGGGGGTGATGGGGACCATCCCAGCACTCGTTGCCTTGGTCAATTGAGGCAATGGAACTAGCCAGGTCAGTTGAATTAACAGTTAACACGACCAACCACTTGACTTCTAAGTGAATATCTCATTTATGATCTTTGCTGTTAGATATTCCTATATGTGTAATTGCACACAGGAATTCAGTTAGGGTTATTATTGCTATTTTTATAAATTTCTACATAGTATAACAATCCTTGATAAATGCTATAGCTCGGTTTGGAAATGGAACTCACGGACAACCACAATCACCAGTGCATGCATAGACCTCATGCATGTATAAAAAGGGACCTGATCGTGAATATCTTGAATAGCAATGTGTATAATTTTTACATTTCAATCTACTAAATTATTATTTAAAAAAATTGAGAGTAGGACCATAATAATTAAGTTTTTTATGGGATTTATTGGCTAAAAGGCTTCATCATGTCTACTAGTTTACAAATGCTAACAATGTTTACATTTTATAATCTGATATCTCCATTATATGTGTTCTGTGATGCAAATTGATTTGCTTTACTGGTGAGATCATTTTTTTAAAGTAAGCATTTTGACTGGTTATCTTGTTGCCTACTGGATTTGATTAGCACATCCCTTGAGTGTGTTTGATCGTGTTAGTGTTCTTTGCTTCCATTGGATAAGATCTACAAAGAGGCTTTGGTTGGATTTATAGAAGATGGGTACCTTCGTTACTTTATGCAGCATTCATTTGGATTTCAAATACAAGAATAGGCTTAGCATCAGCTAAAGGCCATCCAAGGTCTTGTAACTCTAAGGAATTAGGTCATGTTGTACAGGCTGAAGGGACAGTTTCATGGATAGAATAAATGTTACATACACTATTCCATACTTCACATCTAAACAATTCTACAGTTAACTATTGATTAAGCCCCAAAAACATGTTGCCAGTTGAAATATTTAAAATCTATTGGCCACAATGAAGGGGCCTTCGTCGATCACATTCGATGCTCAGTTGGCCATAGGCACCAACAAATGAACGTGTGTAGGTTCAGTAAACAGGAAAGAAGAAAATTACAGCTAAACATGTGCACTATAGAAATGGTAAAACAGGGGTTAATAAAATAACCATGAGCAAATATCTAGGGCTGCAACTAACGATTATTTTAATAATCGATTAGTTGGCCGATTATTTTTTCGATTAATCGATTAATCGGATAAAAAATGAATGTAAATTTTTCATTTATTTAAAATAATTTAATAAACAAATGATGTTAAATACAAACAGCAGAATAAAAAAAACTTTGATAAAATGCATTTCTTGTCTTTATTTCCCAACCAGCCCCCCAATTTATGCACATTTGAGCCCAGGCTTGCCACGCTGCCTCCCA
>VKOC01025105.1:0-23129 GCA_009364415.1 Spea multiplicata
GGTATTTCTAAACTCAGGACAAATAGTAGAATATATTTAGTAGTTTTTCATTAGCTTTTTTGGATGAGTAAAAGATTTTTTGGGTAAAAGTCAGAAAATGTGGGGTTTTTTTTTACATTTTTCATCATATTTTATTATTTTTTTATGGGAAATTAGATAATATAATCAAAACAATGGTATCTGAAGAAAGCCCTTCTTCTCCTGAAAAAAACAACATACAATTTGTGTGGGTTCACTAAATGAGTGAGGAGAAAATTACATCTAAACACGAACACCACAAAAGTGTTAAAACTCGGTGTCAGGAACTGGGTCCATGCCGATGACTGAAAGGACCCAGCGCGCCCAAAGATTGTGTGCAGGAGTTACAGTGCAGTAGTGGAGTTGGACAGGGCTTGGTTGCAGGGTGACCGCACTCACCTGGGTGTTGAGTATCTAGGGTTGTGCAGCCAAACACCGGTGACCTGATACAGCAGCGGATGTAGTCCAGAACAAAGTGAAATCCTGCAGGCACCCAGGAACAGGCATGAGACATCACACAAGACTCATGAGCGGGATGCTGCAGGCTGGGAGTATGGAAGCTAAGCAGATAAATATAGCAGACACATAACAAGCAAAGGACAGGAAGACCAAGCACGAAACATAACCAGACAAGATATACATAACACAGGGCACAACAGGGAACAGGACAGGACACCCCGCTGCCGGGGATACAGGACAGGACACCCCGCTGCCGGGGATACAGGACAGGACACCCCGCAGCCGGGGATACAGGACAGGACACCCCGCTGCCGGGGATACAGGACAGACTGATACACAAATACAAAAACTAGCCTAGGACTGTTTGATAACTATTGTAGATTCCGTCACATCATATGGCCATAGTATGCTTAGCCCACCACTACGCCAAAGTACTCCAATGACGGTGGGTCCTAACGCTAATCCCTGCTGACAAAGAAACGAAACAAACCAAACATGAAATCCAAACTCTAACACTGAGACATACCTGTAGACTGCAGACTGAGACAAACAGAACACACGGAAGGGACACACCTTACAAAGCAGGGATCTCCAAACTCGGCCCTCCAGCTGCTGCAGGACTACATCTCCCATAATGCTCCTTCAGCTAAGGGGCTGGCTGAGGAGTATGGGAGATGTAGTCCTGCAGCAGCTGGAGGGGCGAGTTTGGAGATCCCTGTTATAAAGGATACAAAGCAAAAGCAAAGAGCTGAAGCAGAAGCAAGGAATGGAAGATCAGAACAGAGCAAAAGGAAATCCAGGAATGGATCGAAGCAAAACAGGGAAACTAAAGCAAGAACGAGATATGCAGCTCCGCAGCCTGGGTAGGACGTGACACTCGGTCCCAATGGTACAAAAGGTAAAACACAGCCTGGTCCTTAAGGGGTTAATCATTGTGTGTTATTGTGTACACATTCATACCAAATGTAGCCAATTTAAGGTCAGGCCACATTTTGAGGTATAGATAAAATAAGAAGGAAGAAATATTAAAGCAGAATAAGAAGGGTAATCCATGCTAGTTATGGCATGCACCCAGATATTCAACAAATTGTTTTGTATTTGAGTTTTATATGGCCATTTCATAGACAAATTAAAAATGTATAGTTGTG
This sequence comes from Spea multiplicata, assembly GCA_009364415.1. NCBI lineage: Eukaryota > Metazoa > Chordata > Amphibia > Anura > Pelobatidae > Spea > Spea multiplicata. The sequence continues at coordinate 1,626 of VKOC01025105.1, forward strand.
GAATACACCGTAGGCTACTTGTCTTTTCAGAATGTAAGAAAATGTGTAATGGTTACCAATGTATAAGCATTACTGCATGACTCATGTACCCAATTGTAATGGGCTATTCATCATCAGTCACATTTAGTGAACATTATTGCAGATTTTCCTTTATCAGCGACTGAGTAATCAATGTAATTATTGCTCCTTCAAATAACTCTGTGTGCTCTAAAGTTAGCCATGTCATTACATTTACATTTTCTGTAACAAATCTCCTTTAGAAACTTAAGACCTTCTATAATTTGTTAATTCCTCTACCTTTAATAAAAGTTTCAAAGCTGTCTAATCACAATACACATATTTCTAAGTCACATTATGAAAAACTAGCAATTCATTATGTCTTGTACTGGTGATTGTATCAACTAATATTTACTAGTATCACTAATTTTATAATTTAACAGACAAATGGCTACATCATTTTTGTTCTTGGTCTGTAATACACATAACAACTAATTTTCTCTTAAAATTGCCATCAGCCATTGTACAGTATGTGAACAGCTGTTTTTGTGTATTTATACTGTAAGCTCTATAGGGCAATGACCAACTTTCCTAATGAATTCATATTCATATTGAACGGCCATTTGCTCACCTAGTCGGTTTGTCCTGATGTAAATACTCAAACTTCAATCAGTCCTTTGTCTTCGTGGACTTAAGATGGTCATATGTGGTCATCTGCCTCGCCCCTGTATGCTAATAATTTCTTAGTGTATTAACCTCTACCACTTATGGAGAGAGGCTGTTTCATCATTTTTGTACCTCCCCTTTATTAAACTGTAAAACTGTTAAAACGTGCATTTGTTAGCATGAAAAAAACATATGCATATAGTCTAAATACACATAATAAAAAAAAACAAAAAAAAAAAAACATACAAACAAGCAGAGACTACCTGAACAAAATCTTTGGTAGCTTGAATGTATGGTATCCATACATTTTAACACAGCATTTAGAACAAGAGGTGATCTTGAAATACATATATCCTAGCTTTTTTGGAGGGTAGCATCTTTCTTTCCTTTCTATCATGCCATGTCTTAGTGGCCTTCAGTCATTAATGAGACATACGTATATTGCAGCAAAGTACTGAAAAGCATTGACGAAAATCTCCAACATCATCATATACTACTTCAAAAGGAATATTACAAAAATCATCTCCTTCTGTGTAATCTAATAGCTACATGGATTTATTAATGCTTCTAAAATGTATAAATCCATTGATTACTCCTTTTATCTCCTTAGGTTATTGCTTTTCCTGGGCATTTGTGTGTCCTCCTGTAATGTGTATCTATTTTTAAAGGGTTTTAGGAAGGTGTTTTGTAGCTCTGCATTATTAGGAATACATTAGATTGAAAAACCCTGTCAGCATCATATTATTTGTATGCTACTCCACCTTTGCAGCTGAAAAGGAGCTAATTAGGTATTTCTGGCTCTCGATCCATAAACACAGTTCTTTTCTAGATGGATTTCAAAGTATGGGTTCCATGCATACACACAAAATCGTGCTATGTCTAAATTGCTGGGATACCATCGGAAACAGTTTTTTAGAATAGGCACCTTTTTTGGAGCATAGATGTTGTATGTATATGTTCCCAGAATTAAGCCAAACGGCAGAGTTGGTTGTGTTGATTCCTGACAACAATGCAGCTTTAGGAATGATGTATACATTTAAACATTTGGCCACACTGAGCAAAAGTAACATCTTTTCTAAATAGCACAGCTCCGAGGAGGCAATGGTATTTCAATCACAGATTTAGCAGCAACCATGCAACATTCGGCGTGTATATCTTCTCAGAAAAGAGCTTATGCATAAATGTCATTTTCTTTCTTATTCCTGAGAATGTAATTTTTTTGCAATATGCATCACTTTTCACAGAAAAAGTATTGCCTCCTTTCTTCTTCAGGAGTTTCTTTGAAAGATATATTTTTTTAGCTCATGTTGACTTACTTCTTAACCTTAAGGCAAAACATTCAGTGTCATTCAATCTATGGTGGACTATGATATATACACCCAGATGCGCAGAGCATGTTTGGTATTCTAATAAGATCGTTTTCTTTACTTTTTTGTATAAAGAATATCTGGGATGATGAGAACAGTGCACCAGTCCAATATTTCTAATCATAATTCTTGCTTGAGCACAGACTACAATACTAAAATTGATTTAATAAAAACAGTATTTCTTTTGGTGTTGCCCGTTAGATCCTACGCATATGTGAAATTCTTTGCTAGATTTTTTTTTCCATTCACTCAGCCTTGTTTTAAATTCACTTTTGTTAATGTATCACCTTCTAGTCTATTAAGTACCTTTTCATTTATCTTTAGCGTCTCATCATTTTAGGGCATAGTATTGCATGGCCCAGGAACAGCAGTACATCTGCCAAATATTTCTTCTACAAAAAAATCCATTATAAATGAAATTCTCTGAGGTTTCAATAGTCACCAATCACCAAAAAGTTCCCCGTTACCTAGCTTGAATAGGCAAGTTCTAAAAGCCTTTTCTTCTGCATCAGTTCTCAGTTCTCATTTCTTGGAAATACCTTCAAGCTTTCATGCATTTCAAACCGTTTTCAATAGTTGAAACCATGTTTGTGCCATTACTTTAGCTTTAAAAAAGCTGTTTAAGTTGTTAATAAGCTCTTCCATTTAAATAAAATGACATACTTTGATGTCTGTCTTGTTATAAAGAGGAGTATTCCATGTACAGTATGATGTCTATAGCCTCTTGTCCAGTAGGAGTATTATTCTGTTTCCTGTTCCTCGCATCAGCAATTTTTATTCCCTAAGTATAACCTAAGTATTAGCTCATCCTGTAAGATTATATATTTTTTCTCTTTATTCTGCTTATGAAGGCATGCACCTCTTTCTAATGACCAGCCAGAATACAATTAAATGATAATAATAATAATAATGGCACTAATATTATTTTCTGTATTATAGAATTAGAATTTGCAGCACTGTATAATAGGTAAAAAGGGGACATAAGAAGTAGTACTAAGCAATGAAAAAACAGTTTGTTTTTTTAGGGTAATTATGTTTCAGAAGTATTAGCTATAAATCTTATTTTGGCTCTTTTTTTAATATGACAAAACCTTTAATTTATACATACAATGTGTAATTGATGTCATGCCTAAACAGTAAACAGCAGCCAACATATTTGTAATTATTTTATATTACTCACATTTTAAAGAAATAATAAAGAACCATAAACATATATGCTGGTGGGGCATCAGAAGGAGGAGCAAGGTTTTTCTGCAGGTGCTTCCACTTTCAGAGAAGGGTGATTTTTCTACCCAGTTCTACTGACAATGGCACGGTTCCCCCTGTTCTCCTTTACACCATTAAGGAATTGAGTGATTTCGTTGCTAACAGATGAAGGAAAAAGATGCAAATAAACAGATGCAGGAGCATGGAGCCCTGATCAGTTTGTTATACTTGTGATTGTGTCTTTTTAACTGAACATGAAGGATGCGTAAAATTCAATGTGTTCTCAATTTCTCATTATTTGTATGCAAATGCAACTGTGACTCTTGGATAACTCCTTTATTTTTGTACATATTGCAAAATGTACATACAAATCGGAGTGCTCCCTGATAGTATATTATATTTATGTATGTGTATGAATCTGTAGTTAGGAAACATTGTCCTTTTAAATGTGCTCTACTTTTAAGAAATTCCAGTACAATGAGATGTCTTAACACTGGATCATTAGAAACACAAAACAAATGCAGTACTATATTGATGAGCAATTTCAAGTAGTGAAAAGGTGCCTATGGAGTCCTTTTAATCTGTTAGAGCGAGATAATTCTACACTACACTAAGATGCGTTTGTTTTGCAATTTATTGAAGGCTTTTAAAACAAGATGCCTACCGTATATTTATACACAATCTTCCTTGTGCTTTTACATCTAATTACCTAAAGGAAAGAGTGCACTTAGAGAAAAAATAAAGTAGCACAATGTTGTTAAAATGTATGTTCAGGCTATGCAAATGCACATCATTCCTTTTTTTTTAATAAGGTAGCTTTACTATATTAATTTTAACAATACATACATCCTATCAGTCACGGTAAAAATAAAATATGGTGTAATGGTAAGATATGGATCTCCACAGCTTTTATCTGGAGTTATATTTGTCAGTTATGGTCAAGGATTCACTGACTAGAACATACAATTCAGAAAATAGGCCCTGGGGTTAAACACAGGTGTTATATACACTGTATACATGTCTAGATTTTATAACTATGGAAGCACCAAGTGTTGCAAAGCAGGTTTGATGACAGATTTTAATTATTAAGATATTTTCTCTTCAGTAGGCAGAAGTATAATATTTTATGTGAAAACAAAAAGCATTTCACTGTGCATTATATATTTTCACCTCTTAGCTTTTAAGTTTAGTACTATATATATATATATATATATATATTATATATTATATATATTCACAGCCATATGAAAAAAATAACCACATGATTACTGAGAAAATGTTTATTATGTTTTCAATCTTACTGTACAACCTGGTTGGTTTCTGTAAAGTGATACTATTAAACAACATAATTTGCTCTGGTTTTCCCTGCAACACAGTTAGAGAGCTTTGTGGACTCCTCAGTATACCCCAGACACATATTGCCCATTGGGAATGCAATGCATAAAGTATTTGCCTGTGTCATGCTCCATTCAGGCTGTGGAGCTGCTTCTCTCTCTTGTTTCCCCCCGTCTCGCTAGAGTTCCCCCATCTCTCTAAAGTCCCCCACTTCTCGCTAGAGTTCTCCCCTTTGCTGTAATCCATTCCTGGATTTCCATATGATTTGTTCTGATTCCTTGATCCCAGTCCTGCTCTTTGCTTCAGCTCTGTTTCCTTTATAAGGTGTGCCCCACCTGTCTCGGTCTGCAGTCTAAAGGTATGTCCTTCTTGGTTCTGTGTTTAGGGTCAATGTTTAGTTTTAGCATATTCGTGATTCAGTAGGCAGGGTTTAGTGTTAGGACCCACCGAGTATTGGAGTACTTTGGCGTAGTAGTGGGCTAAGCATACTATGGCCATATGATGTAATGGAATTGCCAATTGTCATCACATAGTCTTAGGCTAGTTCCTGTATTCATGTTTGTCTGTCTCTTATGTGCCTTTGCCCTCTATTCCCTGAATCATCTGAGGATCTCGGTTCCTCTCTCCCCTCCCCATGTCCCTGTTAAGATTTCCTATCCTTGCTTAAAGGAGAAGTGTCTGAGGATCCCGGCTCCTTACTCCATCCCCTGTGTTCCTTACCTTGTTTCCCTGTCCTTTGTTGTGTCCTGTATCATGTATGTATTGTTTCTTGCTCAGTCTCCCTGTCCCTTGAATAATATGTTAAAAAAAGCAAATATCACTTAATATTCCTTCCATATAAGGTGGGGCTCTTACATCAAGTGTTGTTACATGGGATCAGTCTGTAAGACGTTAGTGGTGCTAGCTCTTGCTGACAGAGGAGACCCCAGACTGTCCGAAGACATCCTGATCTCCCGTATGCTGGGATCTGACGACACTGGTGCAAAAACCATAGGACATAGGACTATTATTTCCTTGGTCATCTAGATCCTATAGCATGAGTTTGGATACTGGCTTACTGGCTGAGGCTTGGAACAAGAATGTTAAGCAAACACAATATACGTTGTGGTGGGCTAAAGGGAATGGAAAACACAAGTCACAAGTTGTGGTGGGGTAAAGGGAATGGAAAACACAAGTCACAAGGCTTGTCTGGTGGTTTTAGTGTTTAATAATCCCTCTGCTAAGCAAATAAACACGCAGGAGTTCAGCATCAATCCAGTAACTGCACTTAGACATAAGCATCCACAGCATCTGCTTCACAGGTCCACAAATAAAGCTCGTCAAACATGAAAGAAAGTCTTCGATTTGTGACTGCTGATCACCATTAAATGTCTTCAAAATCTTTGCCTATAGCGATAACTGATGAATTGTATCCAGAAACTTTACTCCAGCAAGCAAGTGGCACACACACACACTGTGTGTCGAAACAACAGCTGTAGGCACTAAATATATTCCTCTAGGGTCCTTAAAATTAAACATTGGATTCTCCTCAAGTGTTGGTACTGGTTTAGCTAATAATAATCATTATGTTATGGAAAACAACACCAACGTGTTTCACTAATGCTTAGGGCTTCTTGCTGACAGTTCATCATTATTATCTTTGTGACTAATTTCTGACCCTAATTTTTTAAGATGTATATATGATTGATGTGCCTGGTTCTGTCCGTTTTTTACAAAGAACCTCATATAAAGAAGGGAAATAAATGATAACTGGAATGGTAGGTTGAACAATTAGAGAATATGATAGTTCAAATGTAATAATTTTGTAAAGAAAAAAATGAAAAAGAATACTTGGAAATAAAAGTATTGGAAAGAAGCTTTTACTTTCAATTTGTTATGTCAAAGTGACTTCTGCATCTTCTAACAACCAATTCTTAAGCATCAAAATCCCAGGAAATCATATTTCTTTGTCCTAAACAAAAGTACTTCTACAGAAGAAAAAATAAGTTATATTATTTTCTTGAAAAGGAAATTTTTTTGAAATGACCCCCATTGACTACATGAAATTACTAATTCTTCACTCAAGTATCCAACATGTCTCTTACTCGACCGGCTTTTCACACTTAAAAAGAAAATATACTATACTAATAATTATTAGCCCATACAAATGAAAGACTTGCAAAGTTTGTGAGCTATCATTGCAGCAATACATATGTTAGCTGCTGCAATATGTTTTTATTTAACTTATGATAAGTTAATATATAACTAATCTACCATTTATTTCATTCTAATATTGGGGGAATTAATTTCCACATATATATTATATATATATTATATATATATGTATATATATTAATATATATATATAAATATATATATATATGTATATATATATATGTATATATATGTATATAATAATATGTATATATATATATGTATATATATATATATATATATATATATGTGTATATATTATATATATATATATATATATATATATATAATATATAACGGCAACAGCCACTCACAAAGGGTCCATGAAACGCTATGTGGTAAAGAAGGCTACAGTAGACAATCATGCTCCTTCTGAAAGCACAATTAGATAGGATATCCTATCAAAATGTAAGAGTTATAGTGGTGATAGAATAGCATTTTATTCTGTTCCAGGAAATTACATGGAACCATTCAGACACCACCAAGGAAGAAAATGCCCAGAATGTTTACTGTCCTTCTTTATTAAAGCTATTAAAATATTATTAGATTATGGTCAACTCTATAATGGGTAAGTATAGAATTTAATTAAATGTCAATTCCACACACACTGTTATTTAAAAGCCACACTTTGTTACCATTCTGATATAAAACTTTAACCTGGAAATGTGTAATGGTAGGTTATTCTCTTAATATAATTAAATGTAATTTTCTTATTTTACAATGACAAAAGTTAAAAAGTAGTAGATAAGTAATTTGTTGTTACTAGAATACAGATTAAAACTAGAATACAGATTAAAACTAGAATACAGATTAAAATCCCTTTCAACAGATTGGTACTGATTTCTAACTATTTGAACAAAACAAAGCTTTGTCACCTTCCAAAACATGTTCTTATTACAAAGAAGGTAAAATGTACTACCTGTGATACACTTACCTGGTACCCATTCCCACAATGCTCATCCTCTCACTGTTAGGTCTGCCGGACGGTGCGGTGCTTCTTAGCTATCTACTCAGCTGAGACAGTGGAACCGGAAGTGATGTACCCTGTGTCTGCCATGTTTTTAGTATCTTCTATGGGTACTGCCATTTTGCTGATGGTTCTTGAATGGCGTTGCAGATACTCGTTTGACCTTAACTTCATCCCTATGGTACCAAATAGTTGAGTTTGTTTTGGCGAATTCATGTTGATTTTGACCTCAGCTAGTATTTGACTAGCTTGACCTTTGTCTGCCCCAACCTCTGCTTCAGTTTGGTCTTCGTTGCTGTTCTTGCCCTTCATACCTCACTTTAGATCTGGTTCAAGGTGTTCAAGGTGGGTGCAGCTCTGGGGCTAGAGAAAAAGGGACTTCCGTAGTGAAAATCGCCATCTGGACACTGACCCATGTCCGCATAGAGGTACCAGTAGGACACCTCATAACATACCATTTTGGAGAGAAGCAACACTAGAAATTAGAACAGTGTGTAATTTTATGTATTGTAAAAGTAAAATGTAATTAAAACAAATTTATAGTATTTTATTTTATTCATATGGTCCCAGATATGAAAGAGTGTAATTTAATTGTTAGCATTATTTCTTGCTTAGTCATCCTTCACTGTGAATGGAGTAACATAACTAATATTGGAATTTATTTTGTGCATTCAATCAGTACTTTATTTTATAAGTCAATAAAAAGTGAAATAGATATTTTAAATGAATATACAGCTTTTCCAGGCAATCACCTTTATCAGTTGCACACAAACGTACACACTCAATCCCAGGCTAGACATTGGGCACATTAGACAATTGATCCTAGTGGGCCAGTACCCAATGGTGCCTCCCAATTAATTGTATTGCTGTGGGTGCAGCCAACCTAGTCTTTTAGCGCGCATCCGCCTGTGTGTATCCAGCAGTCAGCAGAGTGCTTGTCATTTATCATCAGCTGACCTTGAAAATCCAAATATGATTTTTATCCCTTCTTTCTATGGGGAGGCCCTGATATAATGGCATCTTAACATCTAACGCATTTATGTTTTGAAGGAATCATTTGCACCTTTTTAGAGCAGTATTATAGTTTTTAACTCCTATATTTCACTATTATATCAGCATATTCTGACATATACCTGTTACCGTAATAGTTTGTTTCATTTATTTATTTTCTACTCTATTTTTATTTTTTAAATTGTTAGTGTTGTTTCTTATATTGTTTGTATTTTTGTAAATTTTACATATATTGGTGATATATTTATTTTTCTGTTGAGAATGTTTATTAAACTTGTACATTCTGTCTCACATTAAGCTTTTTTAGGCCTGTTGGTGTATGCCTGGCCAGGCACAATTTACTTTTTGGTAAGGAGACCCTTTTCAGAGCATTATTATGGTTCATTTCTGAGTTTGTATCTCCTATATTTTACTTCCTCTATTATATCAGCATATTCTGTTGTTTTCTCATAATAGTTTGTTTTCATTTATTTCTTTGCTATTCTATTTTTGTTAGTATTGTTTCTTATATTGTTTGTATTTTTATAAATTTTACGTATATTGGTGATATATTTATTTTTATTTTGACATTATTTATTAAACTTGTACATTCTGTCTCACATCAAGCGCTGTCTCTTGAGTCTTGTTTTTTGTTTTTATTTTTTTTTACTGAAATATCCACCTTAAAGTCTCTTGCTATCTACTCCTGGATTAGAATGTCTAGGATGTATAGGTGCAGTAACACAGATTAAACCATATCTCTCAAAGTCAGTGGCGTACATAGGTTAATGGTCTGCCCTGGGTGCCAATCATCACGGGGGTGTCACACAGAGGTCCCACAGAAATCCCCTCTCTCTCAATGTTTCCCTACATTTTCCACAGTCGGCTTCTTCCCAGTTTTAGCTCTGTTGACCAGGCCTCCGGGAGTACTTCTGTAAAAATGCAAAGCCAGGTGCACTCCACGTGGACAGCCTCTCTCCCATGCCTTCAATAGAGTGTGCACGAAGGCTCTGCCCTTTTGAGGAAATGCTCCAATAGGCTTGGTCTTCTGGATACTAGAGAGAAGTGGTTTTAGAAAGAAGACAGAAGGAGGAGAGGCAAGAGAAGAAGCTAAGCTGCAGGAAACGAGACAGGGACATGAAAGCGGGATAAAGTAGGGAGACATGGAGAGAGGGAGTATGAGACAGCATACAGTAGGAGTGTGAGAGATCATAACTAAGAATGAGTGAGTGTGTGAGATCATAAGTAAGAGTGAGTGTGTGTTTTTACATTTTAAAGTGTTGGGGAAAGGGGGCAACTAAAGGATCCACTTCTGTGCCAAATACTCTAGGTTCACCTCTGCCAAACATGTAACATAAAATGTTTCAATAGCAATGCTATTGTATTCACACACAAAAACAGCAGCACATTCTTTAGCACTTTCAATATCCAAATAATTTCTACAAAATGTCCCATAGTGTTCTGTTCCAAAAAAATTGTGGGGGCAAGGAATCATAGAAGACACAGTATTTAATATTCAGCTATGTATGCAGAGCACTTGTAAATAGGGGTCCCCATCTGCCTAAAGTAAACTAATTTAAAATAGATACTTGCCTTTTATTTACTTACAAATAACAGCTTTATAGATTGAGCTAAATAAAAGATATGGACATTTGTAAAACACTTTAGCATTAACCTTACACGATGAGTGACACAAGAACGAATCAGTAAGAAATAATTTGAACCTCACATAACCTGCATTCCCATATCTTCAAACATGGAAAATATCCTTTTAAGCCATGACACCTTTTTTCTATCCAATCTAATTTGGAATGAGGGTGTTCCACAGAGATGAATTATATTGTTGGTTCCTAACAAATATACATTGTGTGTCCTAAAAGGATAACATTATCTTCAAAATACAAATATGACTGACGTATCATTATGAAATGTAGGGGTATGTTACATTTAAAAATGCATGCTATATTCATCCAAAATGCAACTGCTACAAAAGTAGCTTATAGTAGGTTGACATGTCATGAAGTAAAGTGTGATTTATTAAACACTTATTTAAACACTTTCTATTTAAAAAAAAATATAATAATGTGAATTGCAATAGAAAACATCTATACTTAAGGGCTGATTCCACCACACAGTGGTATGAAATAGCAAGCCACAGAGGGGGCCTTCTGCTGTAGCTCCTCCATAAGGTAAGTGTGTATTTTTAAAGGTTTTTGAAGGCTGAATGAACTAACTTAAAAAAGCATTTTCATATGCATTCATTGCTTGGAGGGCCCCTTAGGACACTGGACTGTCCCTTTAATCCAAAGAAAGTTGGGCTTTTCATCCATACAATTCTAAAATATCATTTTATGAAAGCCATTGCTCTTTACAAAGTAGTATTCAGTGTTTTATTATTTGGGACAAAAAGCAGACAATACTTGTAATAATAAAAATGTTTCTCTAGAAAATAATAAAAAGCAGGACATTTTGTTTTTACATGCGATCCTTGTACAATACTACCTTTGAAATATATCGAACATATTTGAAGCTTTGTAATCCAAACAGGCGACTACAATTCTAGGTTAATGTAGCTGGGAGGATTTGTGACCACACAATAATAAGGCATGAAAAGACTCATAGCAACTAACTTCCCTACACTTTTTAAGCATATCTAACACTATGTAATATCCAAATTAATTTTATGTATATATCCTCTTCCCAAAGTTTCTTTATTTCTAGTTATATTGTGTTCATTTGAATTTTTTTGTTTGTTTCTGATTTACTGTTCATCCTAATTTATATTACCCAGTAAATGCAAAAATAGAATTTAGTAAGGATGTGAACCATTGCCCTTATAAAATTATAGCCATTACCTTTAAAATTGTAAAGTCAGAATGTGATATGTCAATGCTAAGCCAGTCATACATAACTTGTGTTCCTTTAACCCCTTAATGACTATTGACATGCCAGGCACGTCATGCAAAAACAATCAATTAAAGACCAAGGCATTAGATCACTTTCTTCGCTTAAACAATGTTGCTGTAATGCCTTGTGTGTGAGCACCAATTTGGCTGGCTACCACAGCAGACAGCCTTTTACAGCCTCCTCAGAGCATCAGTGTCCTCCTTACAACCCTGTCACCAACATTATGGTAATAACACTTGTTTTACTAGTTTTTAACATAATGGCAGGTAAATACTGCGTAATGTTATTTCTATTGTCTCAGTTTAATAAGCAGAAAATGAATACACCTTCTGCCCATTTCAGGTCCTATGTATGTGAAACAAAATCTTCTGTTGAAAATGTATGCTTTGCACCTTAACAAAGGGGTCTATTTACTAAAGAGTGTTGAATATTACAACTTTCTAAAAACTTTATGCATTATCAAGGGCAAATGTCAGCAAGCCTCTTCTGCTACAGTTGGGACTTTTTTAGGGTAAATCAATATTTATTGAAATTTTCAAGTTTTCAAGGGTGCAGGGATACAGAAAGGAAAAATCGGGGAAGGGAAATTAGGGAACACAGGCACCAATACCGCATTCAAGAGGTTACAGCAGTCGGCATACAGTAGCACAATAACTCGGGAAATCAACAAGAATGCGAGGCACAGCCGCAGCATTCCATACGAGCAGAGTCACGGCGTCCCAACCCACGCAGTAGGCAGGTAGCAGCCGTACATCAGCACAGCATAGAACGCGCGACAACAGAAAAACAAGTTTTAGGAGCACACTAGTGAAAACTGACAGGGAACGTGATGAGGCGACATCCCCACGAAACAAATAGGACAAGGTATATCAGCAGATCACATAGGAGAATACGGAACACGGCCAGGTGCAGGATCTCCCAAAAGGAGGGGGAAAGGGGGAGGAGTGAGGAGGAAGGAGGGGGGGTATGAGGTATGCGGAAGGAGGGAGGAGGGACGTGGAAGGATGGAGGAGGAAAGGGAAGAAGAAAAGGAAAAAAAAAAAAAAAAAAAAAAAAAAAACCGGGGGTGGGGGGGGGGGGGGAAGGCCCAGTACGAATGTGCGACGTTCACACAGGAGGCTCTTCAAATAAGGAGCTGACCGGAGAATCAGAAAGGAGCCGCATCCAATAGAACCAGGTGCGCAGGTGCTTAGCTGTCGCATCCGAGGCGGAACACATCAGCTCGTCAAGGGTCCGCGCCCTCTCAACGCGCTGAAACCACTCCCGTATCGTGGGGGGGGCAGGATCACCCCAGTGTAAGGGGATCAGGGCTTTCGCTGCAGTCACTAAGTGGCGAATCACAGATGCTTTATACCAAGAAATCGGGTAAGGCATGTGATGGAGGAGCAAAAACTCTGGGGTAAAGGGGATATTATCGTCCGAAAGGGATCTTTGCTTAATTTGTCATCTTACTATAAATTTCAAAAACAATCATACAGTCTTTTGCAAATATGGTTTTATCTTAACTTTCTCTGCCGCTGCAAAATGCACAGATCGTTTAAAATCCTTTAAATCACATTGAATCTGGAAACAATGATAATGTATTTTCCCACATCCATTAGAATTGCCCTTTTAATGCTCTACTGCTGGTGAATAGATCAAAATATACATCTTAACGTTCTAGAATTTCAATTGACTCTATTGAGACAAACCATTCTTTTTTGATAAACCCCACTGTTTTTTTGTTGTGTACATTTGAAGTATCAAAGCTCTTTGCGGTTACTGAATCCTGTAGGCAGAATGCATACCCTCAATGATGGTCCTAGTATTTTGTCAGCTTCACAGCAAATTTAATTTTAATACAAGTAACAGAATATCATGTGTTCTCAAAGCTTTGCCACCAACTTTATTACTGACCTTGCGTATAGCTGGACTACAAAGTACACTCTTGGTTTTCTTTTCTTTTTTTCCAAGCTGCAGCTACAGGCAATCTTTTAATCATAACAGGAATTCCAGCTAAAAGATGTTCAATTCCTTTTCAAACTAGAGTCATTATTTTAAGAACATTAGCCACTGTGAGGATTGAACCTACTTTCGTTTATGCTTCAATTACAGTCTTATAGGTGAGGGTTAAACAGATAGGGTTGCTATACTTCCATTACTGTATGATTTTATATTTATTTATAGATTTAGATTCTTACACATGGATTTTAGTCCCAATCACAAACTTGGTTTAGGTATAAATGTGAATCATAAGTCATTGTTTTAATAGCTTATTTCTAGTCAAATGTGAAAGATCTAAAGAATGAAACCTAACATTTAAATGTTGACTCTATTTAAAGTCAAACGTATCGTAAGTGTTATGGTATCGCCAATTAAATGCTTTCAATAGCCTACCACCAAAATAGTTATTTGTTACCTATAAAATGTGTACTTTGCTAAGAACCCCAAGCAATTGACCAAGTGAAAGCAAGTACACTTTCATTCAAGAGATGCCCTATCACGGGATTGGGCATTCCCTTCCGGTAAGTATTGCTGAGGAGTTCACTTGAGGACAGGAGCGAGTCAGCAGGGAATTTTTAAACCGTGCTGGGCTCTCCCATTGCTTCCCTTGCTATGGAGCCCTGCTTGCTGATCACAGTATGATCAGCACAGAGAATTAGGAGGAAGAGAGGGAGAAAATAGTTTCTACCCCTTCCAATAATAAATAAATAAATGAGATATAAATGAAAAAAAAACTATTTGCCCTTCCATATAATATATTAAAAAAAGCATTACCTCAAACCCAAAAATCAGGAGATGTTGCTTAACATAAATTGTGTCATTGTTCAGCTGTGGCACTTACAGTATAGAAGAAAATGTAAGCAATACTGCAAGAATTTGATGAAGGACTGATGGGTTAAAGCATACCAGCCTATATGTTAGCCTAACACCTGCTTTCTGCATTTACCATCTTTGCCTTAAAGCCCGCCTAGGCACTATATTATTTAATACATATAATGTGCATTTGCAAACTATATTTAGATGCTGCATTCAATTTGCCAAACTAATGCTCTTAAAGCCATGTTACAAAAAAGTTAATCCCATTATTGAATGCCTTTAACATTAACCAAATCTAAAGATATCAGTTCTGTTTTGTATGGCTAACAAAGAGGCTCGTACATGTGATCGCTATTAGTTGGGTTGTCTGAGCTAATTCATCTCAATTTAAATAATTACATTCATTTGTAAAGGTGAACTGTTAATTCTGGGAAATTAATGAAATCTAAACTTGTCTTTCAATTAATTAATGTACTTTGTTCATAAATGAATATAGCAAGCTGGTTTACTATCCAGAAAGTGGTACACCAGCAAGACAATGGAAATAACATTGTGTGCAAGATTGCAGGGGGCAGTCATCTTGCTTTTGCTAATATACCCAATAAGATTTTATATCTCTCAGGTATATGTTTATTCAATATTTTACATACCAGTTATTCTGTCTAGTTAAATGCTATTCTTTGGATTACTAATTTATGTGTCTAAGCAGCATACAATGTTAATGATATGAACGTGTTATGTGATCATTTTAGCAGCAACATTGTGTTAATAATAACAATAATATGCCTTTTGGATATAGTCATGATGGTTCTCAATGCTTACTTTTTTCATGCTTTAAAGAATGCCCTTTCACTGCCATTCATATTTAATTCCTATTATATATACACTTCTATGTATTTCAAGAAGAATTTTTATTGAACTTTAAATTTGTAAAACAATACTAATTCATTATTACTGGATGTGAATTACTGGATTATTCAGGGGTGAATCTATGTGAGAACTCCCAAGTAAAATATATATATATTATATATATATTGTAGGATTTACATTAGTTAACATCTTGGATAATGCCACTCAGTACACTTCTTGTAAAATGTATGCAGTGGCAACACTGAAGGACATAGACCTCATGCAAATGATCTTACTGCTTAAAGAGCAAGCATTGACTGGGACCAGTGGAGAGAAGGGTGCAGATGGATGAGAATAGGTTTCTAGGTCAGAGAGCTGGGTTAGTTGTGAAAGAGGTACTTGGGGTCAGAAACCTTGGAAGACTCGTTCTCAGCTAACTCACCCCAGCATGTTTGCCAGTTTGTGTGAGAATGCTTTGGAGATTAGCTAAGAGGAGGAAAGTTGGTTGAAATAGCATGTGGTCAGTCCATAATGTTAACATAATCTGTATAACAGAAACCACTTTTACTGTATATGTACGCACCATTTGTGCCATACAAATAGTGCCGTCTTTGTGCTCAAACAGATTATCAGTGCCAATTTTGTCCCCAAACAGTCAAACATGCCATATTTGTCCCCAGTTTAACAGTGCAATCTTTGTGGCCAGTTTAACAGTGTAATCTTTGTGCCCAAACATCTTAGCAGTGTCATCTTTGTCCCCGACAACTTGTCACTGACATCTTTGTCACAAACACCTTAACAATGCCCAAACAGTTTAACAGTGTTATCTTTGTGGACAAACAGTTTAACACTGTCATCTTTGTGCCCAAACAGCTTAGCTGTGCCATATTTGTGTCCAAACAACTATATTTATCATGGGTGCCACTTATCAGAGGGGTGCCAACATTAGCACACAAGGGTGGGCTGCTGCCGGGCCGGATTGTTCACAAACATTGTACGCAAAAATTGTGTAATTAAAATACTAACACAATCTTTGACAAAAGCTGGTGGTATGTTATGGTCATAGGACAGGGATCCCCAAACTCGGCCCTCCAGCTGCTGCAGGACTACATCTCCCATAATGCTCCTTCAGCTAAGGGGCTGGCTGAGGAGTATGGGAGATGTAGTCCTGCAGCAGCTGGAGGGCCGAGTTTGGAGATCCCTGTCATAGGGTATGGTCACAGGCAATTTACAGTGCCTAATGACAAATTAATGCCACAATTAGCAGAGATTTCAACTAGAAATGATGCCTTTCTGGATCTGGTAAAAACTAACAATAAGGAGCTTATCTCAAACATCAAAGTACAAGATGATTTTTTTTAGATATTTATCAAATATGCATTCTGTTTTTAGGTATTTTATATCTTTTTATTACTCCCTTTTATCATTGAAGCAATCACATCAATATATTATTACGATTGGGAGATCTTAGTTATGAAGAGTGACAAAAAAAAGAAAAATTGGGCCTTAGAGGTGATATTATAATGTTGTATAAAAAGAGTTCTCCAGTAACCTGTTGATTAACAAACATGTACAAAGAACAAAAGGTCGTCCCCTGAGACGGGAAGAGAGAAGATTTTATCAAAAACAATGCAAGGGATACTTTACAGTAAGGGCAATAAAGGTATAGAATTCACTGCCAAGAGAGATGGTGATCTAAAATACAATAAATGCCTTTTAAAAGGGTCTGGATTGGAAAACAGGATATAACTGACAGAATAAACATTAATATTTAATCCAAAGAGAAATCTGATTGCCTTTTGTAGTCAAAAAGGAACTTTCACCTGAATGCAAAATTTGAGAAATACCTTCATTGGGGGGGAGGGGTTAGCCTTCATTTGGATCAAAAGCAGGAAGGCTAGGTAGAAGTGTTGAACTTGATGGACTTAGGTCTTCTTGAATCTAAATTACTTACTATATTTTTTCATCAAAGCATATGAAGCAATGATGTACTCTGAATATATACGCTCATATTTGAAATTCTAAAGTTCCACGTTATATAACAACATCTACAAAGCTAGACAGCACCTTTCCAAATGTAAAAATTTACCTCCTAGAGTCATTTAATTATACTTGCATTTCTGGTGATGGTAAATGTACCATAGAACACTGCTTTGGAATATTAGATATTGTGTCTGTGATTTAATTGATTTTCAAATTTCTTACACCATTTTAGTTTTAAGGAATTAGTGGAGCATTGCAACAATATCGATTGTAATTTTTTCCATGGTTCCTTTTTCTTTCTCGAGGGAGAGGATTATTTAAGATTAATAATAAAATGGAAATTCCCAAATGCAGGCTGGCTGTTAGATCCTGGTCGAGATGGTGGATATAAATTGCTAATCCAACACCTTCTAATTAGTTGTACTGACTCACAATCCTATCTAAATCTGTACACATACTAAAATCGATGCTAATCATTTATGTGATTCAGGAACTAATGGCACATTCCATGCTGCACAATCAGCATATAATTATAAGGCATACTGTATATCATTTTTTTATATGATGTGCAAAAATGAATGTGTTTCATTTATGTGGTGTGTAAAATCTAAGGTATGATGAATCTATAATAGTTTAATAATGGTACAATAAATTTTTCAGCAAAGCATTTTGCTCAATGTTTTTTTTTTTTTTTTTTTTTTTTTTTAACTAAAATAATGCCAAAGCTATTGATATCTCTGTGTTATACATTTATTTAATATCAGCCACTTTATGTTTGATCGTGCCTTCATTAACAGGCAAGGGCGCAATTTGATCCGAAGTCCATTTTAACCAGAACATAGAACAGTTAATCTAGAGTGTGTTCTGGTTACTTTGTTGATAAATGTAGCAATTCAACCAGACATAGCTTAATCCATCAAATCACTTGGCATTTGTGGTCCAAAAAAACCCTTGTTCAGTTAAAACCTATTAGTCAGAAAAGAAACTGCCAAATCATTAATCATTTTTAAAAGCTGGCCTTCTTATGAAATAAAAATTGACTCATATCACAACCTTTCTAATAAACATCCCAGTTTCAGTTCTAGGGTAATACTTTAAATTGGGGTAGATTTATGAAAGAGTGAAGCAATTGGGTATCTTTTACACACACCAAACACTGTAGAGATAAATATATTGATATTGATACATCTATATCAGTTAATCTCTTTTTATCTGTATATACAGTGCTGTAAAAAGCATTTTCTCCTTCCTAATTTCTTCTATTTTTGCATAATGGTCAAACTTAAGTGTTTCAGATCATCAACCTCAGCCAGGGAAGTCTTTTAATTGCTTGATAGTCTCTTTTGGGTTACAATGCAAATCAGTCCCACTGATTCACCTCCTTGGTATGCAATATGGTCATGGAAAATTAGATAGGACTTGCCAAACTTGGGCTATTTTGACACAGTGGTGGTCTAAGCAATATATGGCCATATAGAGTGTTTTTTGGTATTTGTTGGTTATGTGCTAAATTCTTCCTTTGTTTTATATACTTATTGGTCATTATTATTCTAGCAGCAACCCAAGAACCTGAATGTTTAAGCCTTTTATGTATTTTAGGTTGTGTGCTCCCCAATGTCTGTATAACATAACTAGAGTTAAACACAAAATGCAGTTTTTAAATAATAATTTCATATATAGACTGAATAAAGCGACCCAACCTTACCTGGCCCTATATGAAAAAGGAATTCCTCCCTTAGTTACTAAATAAACCAATTAACCATATGCAAGTGATAATTGGATTCAATTTAACTAGACACACACAGCTATGGCAGCAGAGAAACAAAGTCATTGACAATTATTGGAAAAGGTTATAAATGCATTTTCTAAGCCATTTGGCCTACCAAAATTCCACCAAGAGGGTACAGATGGCTTATCCAAGAGGCTACAAAAGAGCCTAGACTAACGACTAACATGTAAAGAACTGCAGTCTTCATTTGCCTCAGTTTAGGTCAGTGTTCACAATTCGACAATAAGAAAAACACTGCTGACCAAAAAGAACACAAAGGCTCATCTCACATTTTCCAAAAAACATCTTGATGAAAAGTTCAACTTTTCTGAAGACATGGATCCTGTTACATCTATTGTAAAGCTAACTCAGCATTCTACAATATGAACATCATACCAACAGACAAACACGAAGGTGGTGGTGTGATATCGGGGCTGCTTTGCTGCTTCAGGACGTGAGCAACTTGCCGTAATGAATGGAACCATGAATTTTGCTCTCTACCATAAAGTCATGAAAGAGAATGTCTGGCCATCAGTTTGTGACCTAAAACTCAAGCGCGGTTGGGTTATGCAGCAGGACAATGATCCGAAACAAATAAGCAAGTACACCTCTGAATCGCTCAAAAGGAACAAAATTAAGTTTGTAAAAGGCTTACAGGTTATGGTATAAGTTTGATTGCAGTTGTTTCTGCCAAGGGTGGCACAACCAGTTATTAGGTGTAGTGGCAATTATTTTTCACATGGGTCATATAGGTTTTGATTAACTCTTTACCTTCGATAAATGAAGCTTTCATTTAAAATCTGCATTTTATGTTTACGCACATTGTTTTTGTCTCATATTAAAAGTAAAACTTACATACACATGCATACACCATATATAGATTGGGTCAGTGTTATACCAAATGATCTAAAGATTTTCTTCAAAATGTGTCAGGAGTTATTTTACCCTCATTGATATGGACACTAAGACCTTAATTATCAGTGAATCTACAAAAAAGTTAAACGTCAATAACCCCCACTTAAACGTAAAAAGCAGATGTACAGTGACAAACCTCTCAGCATATTCTCCCATTTAGCACATAAAAGAATGAAAAGTAGATAATGAGTAGATAAAAATAGTTTAAGAGACTTTCCAGTATTTGTCATTAAAAGCCTTCAGCGCATAAATAGCAATTGATTTGTAAGGTATTTGTGACCTTACTATGACAATGAATTAAACTGAAATAGCTAAGAAGAACCATCATAACCTATTAAAGTTACAAGTAAGATCTAAAGAAGAAAGTTGACCTCTACAAAAATGAAACAATTTTTTAGCCATATTTACATGATTGTGGTTCATTTGATCAGAGTAATCAATCTGTAACCAGACTCACTCAGCACAGTATTAATCAGTCTGTTATAGAATAAACTAAAACAACTCAGTTATAAAATCCAGAAGATCAAAATATGGTTTATCAGTCTTGGCTAGCATTCCAAATGCAATGTGACAAACCTCGGAACTTTATCAAAACCTACAAACACTTGGGGCCCTTTATGGCTTGCTATAAGCGTTAAGCTTAATTAAGCAGTGCCTCCATTTAGGTGCAAATAGGTAAACTGCTATACTCAAATTATAGAATAATTTAATATTTTTGCAAAATCCACCACTGTAAAAATACTTGGAAGTCTACAATGTGACCAAGACAAGTACTCAAACAGGTGCACACATGACAAAGCTAGGGTGAAATGTATCAGTAAGCCCATAATTGTTGCATACCCTCAGGATTTTTTAAATTTTAAATTGTCTGTTTATTTTTTAGATTTTTTGTCCCTGCCATGTTATACACTGGCCTCATTGTCTATGTTGTTTTTTTTATCCAAATACAGAAAATAGGTAATTTTGTGCAAGCATAAATAAAATAAATACATTTTGTTTGTTTTCTAACAAAGAAACCAACCAATTCATTTATTAGTTATTAAAGTTTGAATAATTTATCTTTCAATTAAAATTGATAGGTATTTGTTTATTAAATGTGTATTAATAAGAGACCCTGTCTGCAGTATGCAATTTTTGCTCAGGATTCATTTTTATCATAACATGGGATTGATTTATTAAATTATTTTTTCTTTTCTGCAATTAATTTTGTTGCTTAAAAACACATTGAATATACATTTTGAAGAAAAAAAAAGATATAGGATTTTTAGTATCCTACATTTAATTTTGCTATTGGTACATAAAATGCATTCAATTTGTGTATGTTGCGTGCCTTCAATTACACTTGATTACAAATTAAATTATGCAATGATGCATGTGATATAATGTGTATGTTGCTTAAATAATGAAGAGTTCTTCTTTTTAAACATATAACTAGAATATTTATTTTTAAACTTATTTTACCGATTAATAGATAGAGGCTAATGCAAAATAGCACTTGAAAATAGCACATCTAAATCTAAACACAGATAATCTACACTTGATACATCAACAGTTCTGCTACA
>VKOC01025108.1:0-26565 GCA_009364415.1 Spea multiplicata
AGCACAGTCCCTTCATGCCTAGGTACCAGCATTTACTGGTTGCCTGGGTATGATAAGAGTGTGATTGCTGTGTGGGCAGTGTGGACGCAACCTGTGATCTATGCCTGTAATTTAGGGGCTTTTAAATATACCTTTTAATTACGTGTTTTTATATGAATTCCAATTGATCTATACCTGCAAAGCTGGGTTTTTGCGTTATTCTGTAGATCCATATCTATATATTTCCATACATTATTTATGTGTACCTGCAAATACAGGGTTAATATGTCTTATTCAGCTGATTAATACCTGCAATGCTGTTTCCATGTATTTATTTGATCTATACCTGCAATGCTACGTTTCATATTCTAATATTGTATACCTGCGAATACAGGATTTGTATGTCTGATTCTGTTTGTTTGATATATACCTTCAGTGCTGAGATCACAAGTGAATATCAGTTGATCTATACATGTAAAGCTTGGTTTGTGTGTTAATGTGTTGATCTATACCTGCTATCAGCAACTGGGGCTAATATTAATATATATGGGCAGCAGGGGCATCAATACACAAGGGGCAAAAACACTAAGGGGGGTATAAACGACAATACAGTGTGAAAAATCCATCCTGATGTAGATGTCTGTGACATATATTGTGTCCTGCTGTTTGTGTGTTTTTGGTTATCAGTGTAGCAGAGCCTGTCCTTGGGTGTGTGTGTGTATCGGTGTTGGTGTGGCAGAGCCTGTCCTGGTGTGTGTATAGGTGTTGGTTGGCAGAGCCGTCCGTGGCTGTGTGTGTCGTTCAGTGTGCAGTGGCAGAGCCTGTCTAGGGGTGTGTTTGGTGGTTCAGGGTGCAGAGCCCTGTCCTGGTGGTGTGTGTGTGTCTGTGCCTGACAGAGCCTGATCCTGGTTGTGTGTGTGTTGGTTGTCGGTGTGCAGGAGGCCTGTCCCTGATTGTGTGTGTCGGGTGTCGGTGTGACAGAGCTGTGTTGGAATGTGTGGCCCTCCTGAAGTTGTGCTGACTCAGGGACAAAACGTTCAAAACGCACAAACGTTTCAAGGCCCTGAAATCATTAGTGGAAAAGGTTTTTATTCTGTTATAATATTTATTTACAAGGGGCTTAAGTCGCACTCAATTGTGGCTTCAGGCTTCCCATAGTGAATGACCAAGTATTATTTTAGCCCAATAACAAAAGCCATAGCACATTACTTTTGGAAATTATGAATGCCCCCCCAGTTTGACTGTGGTATCTTGTGTGCCCCCCCTATATATTGTTTCTAGAGTCGCCACTGCTTCCAGCCCAATTTTCAAGCTTTGAATCATAATCTAGTTGTGAGTTGCCTTTGTACTAACACTTTGGACTGTGGGGGGGAGTTTCAATCTTCTCATGAGGAAATTTACAGGTAAGACAAAATTCCCCATTAATTTTCCATTACATGAAAATGCTAAAAGCATGAAAGAGTACTCATTTTTTATATATCATACAGAGATAAGTGTGGTTAAAACTGGAAGAATATGAGGGCGGTAACTCATTGACCAAAAATAAATCAGTAGATACTACCTTCAAAAATAGAAACATTTTTTTCCTTTTATTATAGCTTGCAAAGGTTATAACAATCTCAAAATGCCACCAACAAAACTTTTCAAATATCCAGTGAACAAATGAATAAATCAGAAAGACTTGCGATTGTGCAGAACTTTAGCTGATAGCTGTGTAGCGCAGCTCACCGTTTATTGATTGCATTTTAAGATGCTATCATATGTCAAGAACCCACCACAGGATATTAACTCTGCCAGCACATAAAATAGCTTTGTCATTGGTAATGATGCTTCTTTTAGTGTTTGGTCAGTGAAAACAAATTAAACCAGTTGTGCTTGGTAAGTTTTTAAAAGAAATAAAAGAAGAGGCACAAATTATTGATGTGGTTTTGAATGTGTAATGAATAATAATATTATGTCATTCTCTCTGTCATTATGACAGTAAATTATGACAGTAAATTGTACCAACTTACTGTTTTTCCAGCCCAGCTGTATTTATTCACTAAAATGTATTCACAAAAAGTGTTGTGGTGCGATGAACTATTTTAACACATTTAGTTCACTATGCTTTATGAGAGAACACTTTTTTCCATATAGATGTGCTTACATGTATAGAATATTCAGTAAAATTCAGAGGTATGCTCAAATGTTTATCCATTGATTCATCCATTGATTATCCTTTTACTTCATGGGGAACCTCTCATATCAAAAAAACTCTATAAAAATCCCAATAAGAATGGAGTGATGGTTAAATCTTTTACATGACGAATGTACTTTAGTAGTTTTTTTTCAAAATTACATGCACAAAAGTATATTTTTCACATTATGAATTTCCTTCTATTTTAATAATTAAAAAATAAATTTTGATTCACAGTCTTCTTACACATAGAAGGGCACAAATATATTCAGTGTTTCTTCCTAACCTACCAAATCTAAATACAGTTTTCCAAGCCTACTTTAAACAAAGAAATGTGTTATTAAAAAAGAGAGAGAAAAGATAAATAAATCGCTGTGGCTATGTTTCTAACAAAATATAAAATTCTAATTCAATAAGGCAGTAAGTGAGATTTACAGTAAAATATGGGATTGACTTTATATATTTGAGAAACCAAAAAAATGATTGTTCTACCACTCAAGCAGTGGTGTTGGCAGGGGGGGGCAGAGGGGGCCCTCCCGCAATTGAAACACGGTACTTGTCAAGTACGAAAAATGACCCGGCCCACCGGGACATTTCCCGGTGTGGCGGCACACCAAGATCTAATTGCAGCCGATGCGGCTGTCAGTTTCAAAGCGGCTGTAAAACTGCCTCTGCTGGCCGCTTAATGGCTTGCCTGCATGCCGATGAACTGCCAAAGTGTTAGTACAAAGGCCGATCACTGAGGCTCTTCTTCCCACCCCTTTGAAGATGCGCCGTGACGCTCAAGGGGTGAAGGTCTGCGCGACGGACGCAGACAACCCGTGCTGCTAACGGCACCTCCTTCCGGCTGCAGCGGAAGTTGCTTACGTGAATTGCGTAGACGTCTACCCACTACCCCGACTACACACCAGGGAGTCAGAAGCACCGGTAAGTTTTTTTTGGGGGGGGTGAAGGTCCCCTGCAGCGCTGCAGGGGATCTGGATCTTAGTCTCACAGTGAGACCTATTTGAGGTCTGATTATAAGACAACCCTGATTATAAGACAAGGGGTATTTTTCATTATTATATATTTTTCATATATATATTATATATATATATATATAGTATAAATGTAAACGTTTTATCATTGCCCCTCTACTTTGGTCTTTGGCCCCCCATGTGCCCCCCCCCTAAATATGAAAGCTGTCATTTTAAGCAGGCCTGCACTAGCCATCTGGCACCTCAAGCAAATGTCTAGTGTGCTGGTACTGATAGACTGGGTCCTGCAGCGTGAGTTCGCCATTGCGTGAGTTTGAAAATGTAATCCAGACAGTGGCCACACATAGATAATTTGGCACCCACTGGCCTTAAAAGTGCCATAGTGTATATGTAATGTTTTATAATTACCTCCCCTACTTTGGTCCCAAATACTTTGATGCTAGCTGGCTTTCAAAAGTGGCTCTGACTAAGCTTCTAAAAGAGCGTCAAGTATTCTCAGGGAACGCACTTCCCCAACATAAAACAACCAATTTCCACAGCACTCACTCAGACTCATACATGTCACTAAGGTATGCTATTTCCCAGGGGCCTGCAACAATATAGAAAACCTCCATAATGGCATATTACGAGTGTGAATTTGATATACAAATGATGTATTTTCTTTTTGATGATATATTTGAATGATTTTAATTATATATTTACACAAAATAACACGTATTTACTCAGTATGTTATTTAAAATTAAATGTTATTCTCATCTTAATGACATATTCCATTTATAAAATTCCAAAGGCTATGTGTTTCTTAAAGATTGCATATTTTAAGCCATTCTTCCCATTCAGCCATGAAATTATAGCTGTGTAAATGTATGGAACAATTATAGGTCAGGAACAGGGCACTATTCATTCCCGAGATAAACTGACTGCACTTTAAAACTCTAATCTGGATTTACTTGTATAACCTAGTTATTTGTGTGGCAGAGATTGATTACGTGGTGATGTTCGCTATATATAGCTCTCAAAACTGCAAGAAAAATAAAAGAATCAGGTGGAATCAATGTCCATGTTAATAATCATTATCCATAGTGGTGCTTTGTAAAGGAGGTTGGCACTTGCTAAATTATTGAATTGTGTGAACATCATGTCCCATTAGATAATGCCAAAATGGATATTGATTGGCTTTGAGTCAAAATTAATTATGACATAACAGAACCATTTGGCAGATTATTTCACAGATATGTACCATGTCCTTCCAAAGAGAAAGAGCACTTGAACAGCTTCCAATAATTATTCAGTGAGAATACTCTATACTTTTTTGTTTACTTGGGTTAGCAATTAAATCTGTCATATGCATCATGGCATTTTAAAAATAGTTGAGCGAACCATATAAATATATTAAGCAGTTAAACAAATTTACCATGTGAATATGTAGATGAAAAGTTCTAAGTGATTTAATGCAAATCAAGTAGAACTGAGAATCAATGCAACTAAGTATTTTTTTGCGCATTACAAAATAAACAGTGCTCTCATTGATAACTGATCCTAAGCAAGAACACTGTTTAACTGTAAGTAACCGGTTTGCATAATGTACAGCATCCTCCACTAATATTGTCATCCTTGCTAAATACCATATTTGCTTGATTATAAGACAAGGATTTTTTCAGAGCAAATGAAGGTCTGACTACAAGACTAAAGGTAGTTTTATATTCAGGCTTTTTCTTTTTTTCCCAAATTAATATTCACATTTGGGGGGGTTGTCTTATAATCGATCAAATACAGCTGTGAAAAATTGTCTTTATTGTTCTCTTCTTAATTTATTCTTTAAAAAATACACAAAAACACTGCTCTCGTGGATATCAAACATTTGTACAACACAAGTTTATCCAAAAAAAATAAAAAATGTTAAGTATATTATTGGCAATCTTTCAGACAATACTTTGTGCTACCATCCTTTGGGAACAACTCGGTCTTTTCCTGTAATGCCTGATGAGGTTGGAGAACATGTGGCAAGAGATTTGAGACCATTCCTCCATAAAAAATCTCTCCAGATCCTTCACATTTTGAGGCTGGCACAGGTTGACGCTTCTCTTCAGTTCACCCCACAAGTTTTCTAAAGGGGTTCAAGTCAGGTGGACCTTGATTTTGTGGTCAGTTAATTTTGATATGTTTTGGATCATTGTTCTGCTGGGAGATCCAACCATGGCCCATTTTAAGCTTTCTGGCAGAGGGAGTCAGGTGTTCATTTAATATCTGTTGATATTTGATAGAATCCATGATGCCATGTATTCTAACAAAATGTGCAGGTCCTCTTGCAGAACAACAGCCCCTTGACATTAAAGATCCACCATATTTACCATGGGCATGTGAGGTACTTTTCCATATGGCTACCTCTCTGTGTGCGCCGAACCCACCTCTGATGTCTATTGCCAAAAAGCTCTATTTTGGTTTTACCTGACCATAGAACTTGATCTCATTTGACGTTTTAGCAACTGAAGATGGTTGAGTTTGTTTTTGGATGAGATTTCATCATGGATTTCTGTTGCAAATTATATTTTCAAACAAAAAACATTACAATATCCTCTTGTGCATACAGCTATACAAAAGTTCAATAAGGAAAACAGGATCAAGGGTCCATCATGTTTATTGTTAGGCAACTGAAAGGTGCTACATTATGTTGAATCATATTAGAACATGGAAGTAGGGAAATTCTAACAGATATATTAAAATAAAATTCACAAAACAAAGTATTTAATTGCCCTTCTTAACCACAATGCAGCTGAAGGAGGCAGAGCCACTATAACAGTCAATAAAAGGATGCAGCTTTTTGTGTCACGATAACAGTCTTTATGTGACTCTTTCTTTTGAACTGAATATGACAGTATTGTCATAGCAACCAGAATATGGGTCAGTCAATGCATTTATTAGATGAAAGAAATTGACGTTATACATTAGCAATGGAATATCGAAGAAGAAATGTATCTACAAGACAAAATGCAAGAAGATCTTGCATTTACACAGTAAACACCCTTGAATTATGCTTTAAACTTGTTATAAATCATAAATTATATGTTATATTTATACTTATTATTTTGTGTACATTTTTCTTTATGTACATCTTTAAATTAGCTGCCAATAAATGTTATTTGGTAAAGGTATCAAGTTACATGCTCTTAAAATTACAGCATTTATTAACAAAGAATATAATTATAAGATGCTAACAGTGGTTTGCATTACCATAAACACTATGTGACTAAAAATATATGTACGCCCCACCCATGCCATCTCCATAGACATAAACATAAACAGCAGAATGGAACTCAATTACTTTACACATTTTACTGTTAAAGGATGCCACCTTTACTACAAGAGTTCATGAAATTTCTGTCCTGTGAAATGTAAGCATCTGTCACCACGAAGCAGACCGGGTACATTTGCAAAGAGGGTCTGCAGAGTGCTGAAGCCCGTAGTGCACAAAATTGCCAGTCCCTCACCAGTCACAAAGTAGCTTTGGAAGCAACATCACCACAAGCACTATGGGTGGAGATATTCCTGATATGGGTTTACACTTCCGAGCAGTTGCACACAAGTTGATGTGCATTATGCGTAATGCCAAGTGATGAATCACCCTTCTGGAAGTCTGATTGACGCATCTGGGTTTGGAAAGCCAGGAGAATGCTACCTATCGGAATGCATAGTTCCTACTGTAAAGTTTGGCGGAGGAGGGATAATGGTCTGGGGTTGTTTTTCAGGGTTTGAGCTAGGCTTAATGTTAATACTACAGCATACAAATATATTATATATATATTTATATATTATTATATTACAAATTATATTATATATATAATTGTATGCTTTCAATTTTGTGGCACCAGTTTAAGGAAGTTTATTTTTTGAGATACCTTTATTCAAGTTGGGATATCCAACAACTCTGACTTCTTTGCAACTCTCTAGAGCTAGTGCAGCCCTAGTGTAATAGAATAACACACTAATGCATCCTTCTTGGAACAGAACCCCATGTGGTATGTATTTTGCCATAAAAATGTAAAATTTTTGCGATATCAATGTGTTGTCACTGTTAGCAGCCATGTGCCAGGCCCATCACAGAAAAACATTGCTTTCCTCTCCCAAACAATGTTGCTGTATTGCTTAACAAAAATAGTTAAACAAATAATTCCAAAAACCTTTATAAAGGCTGGTGCTGGGTAAAATATGTGCATGGAAAAAGGTAAAATACCCTGGCGTGTCTATTTTTCGAAATTATATGATTTGATGGGGTAAATAGAATTAGCCAGCTTCAAACATGTCCCAAATAACACATGGGGTCAGGATGTCAAAATTCCTATAACTTGCAAAAAAAAACAATTAAAGATTTTTCTAATAAAAGTCAGAAAAATTCCCTTTTTTACATTTTTCACCATATTTTATATTTTTTTAGTAAATTATATATGATCAGAATAATAGTATCTCAAGAACGCCCCGATTGTCCTGAAAAAAACCCACAATAAATAACTTGTGGGGGTTCACCTAATCAGAGAGAAGAAAATTACAGCTAAACATAAGCACTGCTGAAATGTTAATGAAACAAGTGTTGAACAGATTTGTTGATTTGTTACTTTTTTCATCTAATTCTCTAACACTTACTTTACTACTATTTCCATTTCTTTTTATATTTTTTGTAATATGAATTTTCATGGCATAAGTAAACAAAATGAAGAAGCTTTTTTTCTTGGTAAATCTTTTTAGAAAGATTGATTAACAAATCTCTCTTCATCCCAAAGGAGTTTGATGGGTTGAGGTCAGGCATCTGTGCAGGCCAGTCAAGTTCTTCCACACCAAATGCTGAAGGGGACATACCAAGAAATTTTGACTATGCACAAAGCAAGGTCCATAAAGACATGGTTGGATGAGTTTGGTGTGGAAAAACTTGACTGGCCCGCACAGAGCCCTGATCTCACTCCCATTGAACACCTGATGGGATGAACTGGAACAAAGTTTGCGAGCCAGGCCTTCTCATTCAACATCAGTGCATGACCTCACAAATGTTCTACTGGATGAATGGGCAAAAATTCTAACAGAAACGCACCAAATTGTGGAAAGCCTTTCCAGAAGAGTGGAAGCTGTTATAGCTACAAAGGGGACGATCTAACTACATATTAATGTCTTTGTATTTCGAATATAATGTCCATACGTGGGAACTCTCCGGGATTGACCCGGAGATTGCCGGGTGAGCGCTGCTCCTCCGGTTCAAGACCCAGATCCTCCGGGTTGCGGGGTCTTCCTTCAACTGGGGGTGTTTCAGCGGGAACACCCCTGACGTCAATGTATATCACCACAATTATGGCTCCTAACTACCCAACAAGGCGGCATATGAAATATTGCTGTTATGTAAAATGCATCAGCATTAAGATAAGGCATGGGTGGAACTGGAATAGACTAAAGTGTTGTCTCTATCATGTGTTTTATAGTTTTATAAACAAAACCTGAGCGTGCACCATGAGAAATCCACAGGTGGTTAAGTAATAACCATTAGCAATTTCCCATTGTTGTCTGTAAGACCATATGTTAAACTTTCCACCAAAGTACTTGTTACAGAAAAAATATATAATTAAAATAATGTGTATTGTGTCTGTCAAAAGTAGTTAAGATACATATTTTACAAATATAGCTTTTTAAATATTATTCAAAACTGCTGAATCAAATGTTATTTGCCATAGAACGATATATTAGCATAGCTGAATTAATGAATTCGTAAGAAAAACAAAGATGTGCTTTGAAGATCGCAAGGTCAGCCTGCAAAATCTAATCAACTTGCTTTAAAAAAAAACTTTATAGAAGATTGGTGTGCAAGCTGTTGACTTCCCTAGTTACCTGATGTTCTCACAAGACATAAACTAAAGCTGAAAAGACAATACTGAAGCTTCCTATTAAATGTGTCTGGTATTAACAAAAGATCCACGGGACTGAATTCAGAGGATATTTATGTCTGAATAACCTATGCTTTCTGTTTGTCTAGTGCCAGTAGAGGTCACAGCTGCATTGAATAGATGCATGTGTCCAGCTGCCTCTACCTTCTCTCAAAGCAGTTGGATAATGTTTTGCACTGCAAACAACGATTTAGAAAATAAAAAGCAGATCTCAGAATGCCATGGTTAAATATGAAGGCTTAGCTGTAGATGTATGTGACCACAGGCAAAAATCACTTACATAATAGAAGGCTAAGCATTAAACTGATATGTATGCACCCCCTTTCTAAGCCCTGCATCCTTTTTTAAGTCCAGTTTGACTGGGTTTTTTTGGTTGCTATCCTTTATATATTTTTTGTATTTTTAGTTTTTGTTAAAACAGAAAACCAAAACTAATGATATTACCAAAAAACAGTTTAAAAAAATGCTCTGAATATTCCCCTACTCTAACGAAATACCACTATAAAAAGCTGATGAATCCTCCCCTACTCCCATTGGTGGGAGTTAAACACACAGAAAAGGCTTGTGGTAGTGACCCACAATTTTGAAATGAGAGCATCCTAGGGAGTGCTTCTTCACCCAAACACGTCCACACTACGAGCGAGGGAGTGATACAGGAACTACGAGTTAAGTGTTAAGCTAGTGCTGGAGTCTAAAGAACAGTAAATCAAAGAAAGAGCTAGGTAGATTGTTAAGCCTGCTAAAAGCCAGCTAGATAAAGAAGTGCTGGATTCAGGTATAATTTATGGTCTAATGTTCATTGAGTCCTGCTGCTGCTATATACAAAATAAAATGGTTTGAAGGTAGTCATAGTTTAGATATGCATGCAAAATTGGTAGAATATTGAAAAACTTGGGCATTTGCAGTGAAGCCACACTTTACATATTTAGCAATAAAGAGTTTTTACAATATCTATTTTGCTTTATTATGAATTCAGACCTGGTTCCTTTTCGGGTTCCACTATGACATAATAGGGTTATTTCTTGAACATCTCGCAAATACAGTTCTTTGAAAGAGAGAAAGCTTTTGTATGCTACACGGGACACAAATCACAGTCCTGGCCTGGGAGATTAAAACCTTACACTTTGCCTTGGAAAAGGGAAACCCAAATATTTATTTTTCAGGACAATGGGACACGTGGGATCTGTGCATGGTGATCAATGGACATCTGTAATTAAAGGGACAGTGGGGTGTGGCTTCAGTGCTGACAGTGTCATGCAAGAAGAACACTTGAGGACATGATGAGTCTTGGAGTTATCTGTATGCTAATTCCTGGGCTTTGTGCCACACAGTGGTCTAACTCATTTCCTTCTGTTCTGTGTCCAACTTTCTGATCATTATATGATGTATATCATGCTTCATGGATACCATCACATTGTCACTTTACGTTCATTTCTGTTACATTGTGCCTGCCTATTGCTTCGATGAGAGTCTATACCTGTCTATATCTTGATAGAAGTCATCTGTATTGTCTCATTGTATCTCAAATTCTCTTTTGTCTTAAAATTGCCGACACACACAATGTACTTATGATGATGTGAGATATGCCTTTTTATTGTCAATAAAAGAGAATTGATTAAGTATTTATTTAAATCAAAGTGATAAGATGCTTACCTTTTTCTGCACCACAATCACTTTTCATACCCACTTAGTATTAAAATTAAACCAAATAATGCAACACTAATGTTAGACTTAGTTGATTAGGACATGCCCGTTTATTTATAAATGAATGAATTTTTGTTTTAGGTATGATAGCATTATACAGTAGTGTAGTGATGAATTATCATTAAGGTAAAAGATCATCTAGGCCTCGAGTGAAATAAATTGTCTATTAATTTAAAAGCATGGCCTTCAAATAAATCTATATTTCTCTACATAGTCTTATGCTTATTGCTAAACCACTGACCTTCAAGTAAAATTGTATTTTGGTCTAATATCCTTACATCCTTCAATGAAACATAAAAAGGATACAATCTTATGACCATGTTAGAGATTTGGGGAAAATGATTAAAGCAACAGCAGTGTCATTTTATGGATCTAACAAATCCGCACAGTGTCTGAGACACAAGTTGATTAGGTGGGCTCGCTCCCCAGTGTTTGTACTGATAACCATTGCTCTCCTGACTTACAAGTTTATTCACTGAACTTGTGAAGCCATGTGGCAGCTTTTCTCAAAGACATGGCAGTATATGTTCCCTCATCTCCTCATTCAGTTGGTTCTTAGGATATGACATTTCTAGTCAATAATTTTAATAAGAAACGTATTTATATACATACGGCAATTGCTGCAAAGTACAGTGAAACCCTTGAGAGGAACAGACTAAACTCAGAAAGGCAATACATCAGTTAAGTTTATGTATAATAACATATATAGAACTGGGAGCTTAGATCTGCTGGGCTGGAATCCCATAAAATGTGGTGATAGAAAGTTCATTAGCTCTTCATAACGAGCAGCTCTTTATTAGTACATGTTGTATGCTTAATTATATGTGTTTTTTTTCTCAAGAACAGATAGGGATTTCTGTTGAAACCATGTAGGTGGTAAGCCTAGGGTTAGTGGCATAACAAGACATAAAAAGTTATATACTACTTGTCATGTCTTGACCCATTGTACAGTGCTATTTGATGGCACTATATAAAATAAAAATAACAACAACTTGCACATTCACGCTAACACCAAAACACATGCTAACACCACTGGGCTCTTCGGTTACCGCGCACTTTGGTATATGTTTTGTATTTTTGTTTACTTCTGGAGTCTGAAGTTGGTTTTGGATCAGACAAAGATTTTTAAAAAATATTTATAATGGGGTAAAAGATGTTTGGCCACTTACTTTTTAGAGATTTTTTAGTCCTCAGAGATCGCCACTGTAACAAGACAGTGCCTCCTATGACATGTTGACATCACTGGGGTCTGTTTATTTTCCATTTATTTTGCTTTCATCGCCACCGCAGAGTGATCAGCAAGCAGGGCTTTACATAGAACCAGTGATCAGCCTTCAGCTGTTGTCATCATGGTTCCCTGAACAAGAAATTCTAATTGAACATATCATTAAAAAAACTCCTGTGGAAAAGTCATAAAGGTTAATATTTTAGCTTTATATTTTCAAGCTCTAAATCCACCAAGACATTTAAAGCAAGTTTGCCTTAATTTTCATATGATCCTTTAGGGTTAGGCAAAGTTTATGCTGTGATATTAATGTCAATTCAAGTAAAAGGTTGTCACACAGTTCATGGATTCTCCCTGCTAAACTACCTGGAAGTGGACTGAAGGTACCAGGTCTCACATTTTAGAATTCTGTGCATGCTTGTGAGGATTCTATCCAACTGCGTTTACATGTGTAGTCATTAAAGTCATAATAACAGTAATGAGCTATGTCAGATTTTTGGCTGTTCTGTACGCATAAAGCTACAACCATTTTAATTATATTTGAGCAGCCAGCAAATCACTGACAAAGGTTAATTTACAAGCATCACTATAAGCAGCTTTCTACAGTATTTAATCATAAGTGTAATTCCACACATTCATTTTATTGGACTAGAATCACCAGCAACAGGTGAGGTAATGACTTCCATTAAAGATTTAACAACAGTAAAACATATTATAGAAACAGACATAGAATCATAGAAAGTGACGGCAGATAAGAACCATTTGGCCCATCTAGTCTGCCCGATGGATCATGTGCTAGGTGACCATGTGAACATTGCCAGAAAAAACAAAGTAAAATATTTCTCAGATGATCAATCCAGACCCTGCAGGTTGATCACTGGTGCTCATACTATAGCGACCTGCTTATGGATCACTGTGAAAAGAGTTTCCCTCTTAAAAAAAAAAAAAAACAGAAAAGAATCAACAAAGTTAGAGAGGGGAGAGGACACCACCAGGATATGTCCTCAGAGATGTGGACAGAGATAATAGATTGTAGAGAGAATAAGATGGAGAAGATAAAGAAGATAAAAGATGATGAAGATGCCGAAGCAGAAGTGGTCGGCAGAAGTGATGGACAGAGAAGGTAGGGAATCATTTAGAGAGAGTTAGTGAATGTAGGCAACGCATTTTGTTCCTGGATTAAAAATGTCCCCAAATTTTCGGCCAAACCGAATGGGCAGGGAGCGTTATTTGTTGCCTGAAAACTAATGGGCCAAAAGAGAACCAAAAAATGTGTCTAAATAATTTTTGGTCCATTGGCACATGTCTAGGATGTATGTTTATATGTATGTCTAAGGGTACGCCTGCATAGCTACCTTTGTATAAGGATGTGTGAGCATGAATGTGTTTGTATAAGAGTATGTGAGCATGGATAAGTGTGTCCGAGCATAGATCCCTATGCACAGACTTGTAGGCGTTTGTGTGCAGGGACAGATGCGTAGGTGTTTGAGTGCGAGCATAGATGCCTAGTGCTAGAGTGTATGTTAGAGGGGGGAGGTAAGGGGCAAAAATGGCACAGACAGGCTGTTTGGAGGTTAGGATGGCACTAATAAGCTGCTTGTGGAGAAAGGTGGCACTCAAAAGCTATTTGGGGTCAAAGATTGTACTGTGGCACATGTTGGTTTGTGGAGTTGGGGCCCCAGGGCAATTTTCACACCAGGCCCTGTGATTTCTAGTTACGCCCCTGCTCAAGGTATAGAGAAAGAGGGACAGATATAAATGCGTGAGTTGTTTTAGTGGCAGATAAGATCAAACAAGGCTCTAGCTGAAAAGGGTGTATATACATCTACAGAAGTGGGTTTTGAGTTTTTGTTTTTTTGATTATTGAGAACTAGGATAAGAGCTGGAGGTTAGCTGGAAGTGAGTTCTATAAGTATGAATCAGCACAAAGTCTTGTAAGTGTGAAAAGGAAGGGGTATTAAGGGAAGAGGTATACCTTAGTCCACAGGTAGAAGAGATCAAGCAAGGCAGATTAAGAGTGCAGAAATGTATGGGGTAGCATGTATGAGGAGTTTAATTTAATTTTAAGGCAAGACAGGAGGCTCATATTTACTCTTCTTCCTTTACTGTCACGATAGCAGCAAAGACAAAAATAGAAACAATCTGAACCAATCCATATAAAGACTGGATGCAGCTATTCCTTCCTCCGCTTTCTTTGCTTCTCACCATGGCTCCAGTCAGTTCAATTATGTTACTGGTATTTGTTTGTCATTAATATGTCACTTCTGCATATATATCTATTTAATCTTTAATATTTAATCATATATTTTATTGTTATTTGATCTTGTTTTATCTGTGATTTCTCTATTTCATTTTTTCAATTTGCTATTGCTCTGTTTCATTATTATTATTATTATTCCGTCATCATTTCCATTATTTCCTACGTTGCCATATATTTGCCAGATTGCGAGTTTAGATTTAGTTTTTTCCTGTTTTTTCTCCTATTATTGCGTCTCTTTTCTGTCGCGGTGGCCATCTTGGGTGGTTGTGCGATGCTCTATTGCAGTTGAACATGTGACAGATCTTAGGAGCAGATGTTTTGCTCAGTCTTTCTGTTGGATTTCTGTTGGAGCACATTAGCCTCTATTTGCAAAAATGGTTGTGCCGCTCCTTGGATAAGGAGGTGCAAAATAAATTAGGAACTGAGTGGCCACGTCCAGTGATTCCAGGAAAGGTGGCTGTAACACGAATGTGTTCACTCTCCTCTCCCTGAATAGAAGGGATCCACGTTAGGGTCTTGAACAAGGCCTTAAGTCCGTCCAGAATAATTTATTGGATATCATGGGTCCAATTACCTAGATTCTGTCGCTAGCAGACCTGTTTTTTCTCCAAGGTTCCATTCTTCCTAAAATAATAAGAGATTGAGCTCTCCGAGGGATTTGTCTACTAGGAAATGCCAACGTGGCTCTTTCAACAGAATAGACCCATCCCTTACGAAAAAAATTTTTGGATATGAAAAAACTGCAGTACTCCACTTTTACTGTAGTATTACTGCACTTTACTGCACTTATATGTCATTATATTGCAATCCTATAGTTGTACTTCAATGTACTGCAGCTTTATTGCATTTGTACTTCCTTACAAAAAATAACTGCAGTAAAACTGCAGTACAGTGAAGTACAAATGCGGTAAAACTGCAGTAAAACTGCAGTAATATTGCAGTAAAAGTGCAGTATTGCAGTTTTTTCATGTCCAAAAAAACTGCAGTATTACTTCAGAAAAAAACCTCAACCTAGGTGCCCTCAAGTTTGTTACTTACCATCGTTTCAAGATGGAGGGAATTCATCTTCTTCAAGATCTTATTAAACAGAGAGATTGGTTTACAAGACTGGATCTAAAAGACGCATATTTGACTGTTCCCATTCATCCAGATCATCGGAAGTTTCGTCAGTTTTGATAGGGTTGTCAGCTCTGGCAATTCAAATTCCTGTTGTTTAGTCTCAGTTCGGCCCCTTGGTGCTTCACCACACTCCTCGAAACCGGTTCGATCCATCATTTACCTTGACGACATCCTTCTGTCTTCACAATATCCGATTCTTCTTCAAAACCAAACCTTTCTTTGTGAATGTAGTGGATACTCTCCATTAATTAGGCTTCTTAGTCAACATCCCAAAGTCAGAACTTTCTCCTCCTCA
This sequence comes from Spea multiplicata, assembly GCA_009364415.1. Taxonomy (NCBI): domain Eukaryota; kingdom Metazoa; phylum Chordata; class Amphibia; order Anura; family Pelobatidae; genus Spea; species Spea multiplicata. The sequence continues at coordinate 15,658 of VKOC01025108.1, forward strand.
AAATATATGGATTTTGGGATTTAAGATCAATTAATTGTCGGCTCTTCCCCATCTACGTCTTCAAAGACTATGGCCAATAAGAAGGAGATTCGCTCCTTACTTTATCTACAGGCTTGTCCACTGCAAAGGATAGCGAGAGTGGTAAGCCTTCTATCTTCCAACATCCAGGCAATTTTTCCAGGTTCCCATTATTACTGTGCACTACAATGTCTCAAAGGCAATTTTCTGTCATATCTCCCATCCTATGACCAGCCGGACGATCTCACCGAGGATATACGTCAAGAACTGCAATTTTCGGGTCCCAAATAGTTTTAATTCTGGAATCTGACGCCAGCATGTTAGGATGGGAAGCGGTATATTCTACAGAGGCCACAGGAGGTCGTTGGTCATTACGAGAACACAATCACATCAATTCCTTGGATCTTATCACAGCCTCTTTTGCTATCCGCAGTTTAGCCAGAGAACGATCAGATTGCTGCTTCTTATTATGAATGGACAATTTTTCAGCAGTTCCTTATATCAACTGTTCCGGGGGCACAAAATACAAGATACTTACAGAACTGAAGAAAGAAATATTTCCGTTCTGCTTTGACCAGAACATCTCACTCCGGTCCTGGAGTAAAGAATCAGTTGGCAGATTGGTTCTCCAGACACTGGATGGATGCAATTGGAGACTTACAGTGGGGCAAAAAAGTATTTAGTCAGCCACCAATTGTGCAAGTTCTCCGACCTAAAAGATGAGAGAGGCCTGTAATTTTCATCATAGGTACACTTCAACTATGAGAGACAGAATGAGACAACAAAGTCCATAAATCACATTGTCTGATTTTTAAAGAATTTATTTGCAAATTATGGTGAAAAATACGTATTTGGTCAAAAACAAAAGTTCATATCAATACTTTGTTATATACCCTTTGTTGGCAATGACAAAGGTCAAACGTTTTCTGTAAGTCTTCACAAGGTTTTCACACACTGTTGCTGGTATTTTGGACCATTCCTCCATGCAGATCTCCTCTAGAGCAGTGATGTTTTGGGGCTGTCGTTGGGCAACATGGACTCCCTCCAAAGGTTTTCTATGGGGTTGATATCTGGAGACTGGCTAGGCCACTCCAGGACCTTGAAATGCTTCATTCCTTTGTTGCCCGGGCGGTGTGTTTGGGATCATTGTCATGCTGAAAGACCCAGCCACGTTTCATCTTCAATGCCCTTGCTGATGGAAGGAGGTTTTCACTCAAAATCTCACCATACATGGCCCCATTCATTCTTTCCTTTACATGGATCAGTTGTCCTGGTCCCTTTGCAGAAAAACAGCCCCAAAGCATGATGTTTCCACCCCCATGCTTCACCGTAGGTATGGTGTTCTTTGGATGCAACTCAGCATTCCTTCTCCTCCAAACACGACAAGTTGAGTTTCTACCACAAAGTTCTACCTTGGTTTCATCTGACCATATGACATTCGCCCAATCCTCTTCTGGATCATCCAAATGCTCTCTAGCAAACTTCAGACGGGCCCGGACATGTACTGGCTTAAGCAGGGGGACACGTCTGGCACTGCATGATTTGAGTCCCTGGCGGCGTAGTGTGTTACTGATGGTAGCCTTTGTTACTTTGGTCCCAGCTCTCTGCAGGTCATTCACTAGGTCCCCCCGTGTGGTTCTGGGATTTTTGCTCACTGTTCTTGTGATCATTTTGACACCACGGGGTGAGATCTTACGTGGAGCCCCAGATCAGGGGAGATTATCAGTGGTCCTGTATGTCTTCCATTTTTGAATAATTGCTCCCACAGTTGATTTCTTCACACCAAGCTGCTTGGCTATTGTAGATTCAGTCTTCCCAGTCTGGTGCAGGACTACAATTTTGTTCCTGGTGTCCTTTGACAGCTCTTTGGTCTTGGCCATAGTGGGGTTTGGAATGTGACTGTCTGAGGTTGTGGACAGGTGTCTTTTATACTGATAATAAGTTCAAACAGGTGCCATTAATACAGGTAACGAGTGGAGGACAGAGGAGACTCTTAAAGAAGATTTTACAGGTCTGTGAGAGCCAGATTATCTTGCTTGTTTGTAGGTGACCAAATACTTATTTTGCCGAGGAATTTACCAATGAATTCATTAGAAATCCTACAATGTGATTTCCTGTATTCTTTCCCCCTATTCTGTCTCTCATAGTTGAAGTGTACCTATGGTGAAAATTACAAGCCTCTCATCTTTTTAAGTGGGAGAACTTGCACAAGTGGTGGCTGACTAAATACTTTTTTGCCCTACTGTACCTGGAAGGTCTTTAAAGATCTCAACCGACATAGGGATCAGTTGACTGGATCTTTTTGCATCCTGCACAAATTATCACAACCAATTTTTTTTCAGATGGCTCCCAGATCCGGACGCATTGGCAACGGATGCGTTTCTTAAAAAATAACTGGTGTCGGGAGCTTATGCATTCCCCCCTTTCACGTTCATTCCCAGTGTCATTCAATATCTCCTCAACTCTCGGACAATGGTGGTTCTGGTGACTCTTCTATGGCGCTTACAACCATGGTCCCCAGCTCTACTGGAGCTATCGGTTCAGGATCCTCTGGCGCTCCTTATTTTCCCCTCTCTCCTGTTAGGTCCAGAGGGTCAGCTTCATCCGCTTATCTTCGACGGCCATTTCTCTTTAGTTGCCTGGAAAATGTTGGAATATCTTCTCCAGTCCTCGATCTATCGCAGGACGCTAGAGATTTGCTGTGAGATTCCTGGGCATCCGGTACCCATAAATCTTATCGAGCAGCATGGAGAATCTGGTCTTCTTGGTGTGTAGGGTGACAGGTTGATCCCCATTAAGCCCCTGTGAATTTTTTAGCAGAACTTTTTCCAGCGGTCATATTGGATCTAAAGAAGGATCCATTGGCAAGGATACGTTAGTCTGCCGTTTACTTTTCGCACCTACATTTCAAACCAGTATCTCTGCAGTTTGTTTTCTCGATGTTAAAAATGCAAATATGGCCACTCACCTTCTGATGTAATAGTGAGTCATAAACTCCCAAACAGGCTAAAGTTGAGTAATAATTGGTGCTGAAATCCGTTTAGGTTTATCTCACATATGACAGTGTTCATGCAACGTTTATTAAGTGTGAATGCAGGCACTCTGTCTGCAGTACAGGGGGACAGAGTTTCTACCTTACCACTATGGTGATCAGTCACTTAGGAAGGGAAGCGTCTTACTCTCTGGGTTCTTCCTTTAGTTACTCTGGCTGGCTGATTAAACTCCACAGTCCCGCAGCTCCTGGAAACCCCACTGATGGTATTTCACAACCTCCATCCAGGTCTGCTCCAGCCTGCAGGATCAATGTCTCCAAATATGCCTCGTGCAACCTCAGGCCTTGCACAGCTTCTCACCCTACTGATAGATTTGGGTCACCTGACCCCCAGCTCAGGAGTTGGTTATGCCACAGTCCTAGAAATGCAGCATGCAGTATCTGAGTGACTGAGGGTGATATGTGTTGCTGCTTTAATTGAAAAAAAATAAATCCTATGCAACGCAATACACAGAAAATTGCTTGTAACACATGGGGTGCTACATTTGCTTTATTAAAACATCTCAAATTGATGGGTGATGAAATAATTAAACATTAACAAATTACAGTATTTGAAATCCCTGCATGGTGGAATCAAAAGCATTACCTCCTCATACGTGACTGCATACAATTACACTATTTCATAATTTGATTTTGCAGATAAAGCAATGTAAGCCCACAATATTTAAGAATATCATTTTATATCAAAATGTTGATTAGGGATACATAAATTTCAGGACATATTATAACAAGGATTTTTTTTCTCATGCATTTATTAAAACTGCAGGAATTCACATATAGGAGAGTACTCATTCAGGATTTTTAATTTTCTTATTTCAGAACAGCTATTTTTGCTGGAATTCTCACAATTTTATGTACAGATTCATTGAACAGTTACTTATTATACTCCAATTGCAAAGGGATGTCAAAATTATATTTCTACTCTCTGTCATTCAAATGGTTAAGTTTACTCTAAGGCTATTTAGCCCATACTGGTTATAAATGCCAGGTTTGTTATTTTTAATTTGCAGTTTTCCTTCTAGCGGTTAAGGACTCATTTAATCTCAATACTAAGCTGGGTTTCTGCCTTTTCGTCATATACTACCACTTATGGGTTGCCTGGCAGCATCTGTAACTTAATAGTCTTTATGGCTAGTCCATTTAAGAGTTAGGGAAAAACTTCCGTTTGAACTTGGCCTCAAGGAATGTCATAAACATGATATTTAATGCCAAATGAAAGTATACTGTATGTCTTAATGTGTTTAAGCATACATATGAATATGCCTAATAAGAGCTTGGCACACAGGCACACAAAAATGACGTTCTATGTATGTGATATATCTTTCACAAAGGGCACAAATGAATGCATGTAAAGATTTAATTTAATTTTTTTTTGTGCTGCAATAAGCGCTGATTTACATACAAGAGCAACAGGGCCAGTCCTAGACCAAATCTCACCCCAGGCAAAAATCTTTTTGTTGTCCCACACCAGTACATTCATGTCTTTTAAAATTACAGTGTAAGCAAGGATCCCTTGCTCATGTGTCCCACATATTATCGAGACTTCTAATGCACCCCTGCAAGGTTCCAAACCAACTTCTACACATTGGGGCAGTTTCTTGGGTGACTGTCTACACCACCAGGTAGCTGCCTGACTAACCAGGCAGTAAGATTGGCCCTTTAGAGCAAACCCCTCTCTGCTCACTGAGTGGACATATAACCTACCAGTAACCCACTCCCTAATCGGTTCTACATTTACTTCCCAACATTTCAAATGGCCACAGAGGGACTTTTTGTTTTTAAGATGTGACAATGGGTATAGTCAGGGGGCAGGACAGCTATTTTTGTAAATGTGTAAAGCATTGAGAAGAATAAAAATATGCTATTTACATAATTTGATTTATGAAGCAGTTTTCTGTTATAGCTATACATACATTTATTTTGTCATTTAAGGTTGTATAACAATGTAATGCATTCATACCCACCACAATGTGAGCTCCTAGAGTGGGGGACATCAAGAAAGCAAAGGGGTACCTTAAGGTAATTTGGAAGGTATGGCTTTACCGGGTATGCTAATAACTGTTTCTGTATTTTTCTGTAGGATATGTGTACTGTTTAATGCTACATAACTCATTGTTCTTATTATGTTTGTCCGGTCTATACAAGCTTAAATGTAAAATCTGTGTCAATTAAGTGCACATGGTCGACAGAATAAAGTAGAAGGAAATGCAACTTTTTGAAGCATTATATTCATAATTATTTGTCCAGTTGTTGGCACTAGACATGTAATAGGGTTGCTGGTTTTGAAACGGTGTGGATCCGAACAGTGAAATTCTTTGCAAAGAATACAGATTATTCTTGAAACTTTGGGTTTCAACATTGTGAAGTCTTCCTGAATCTTCACAACATCTAGTTTTAGAAACTAATAAAACTGATAATTCACCATTTTAGCCTCTAACAATACTTCTGTAAAAGAGTGGAATTGGCCCTAGGGTTTCTTTATATAAGTTCAAACTCTCAATGAAAATAAAAAAAAAACATTTCAGACAACTCATTCTTTCATTTGTTTCATTTCATGTGATGTCCATAGAGACAGAAGTTTATAAGTTTGATTCACAAGCATCATACCTGGCAGGCAATCTGGAAAGCTCACGCAGTGAAAATGAGCAGGCTGTAATCATGTGCTGAAAGGCTGCAATCTCTATGTCAGATGACATGTTGACAATGAACAATCGCTTGGCCAAAGGACTAATGAATTAGCTTTATATATTCAATGTAACTACCTCCAGAGATTTCAGTAGGAAGTGACATTTTGCAACTTTTCAGTTCTTCATCAAATCCAAAGTTTTTTTTATTATTATTAACTTGCATACTTCATTCCATTGTAATGCTACAGGAAGTAAAGCTAATTCCAACCTGATGATGTCATAGCGCTTAAGCTGAAGAATGAACATTAAAGGCTATGCATGTAAAGTATGTTAAATTAACATACAAATTGTGTGAATTGATGGAGATGTAAATTATACAGAAACCTAATATGGCTGCACAGAAGTACTGTATACACTCAATGTATCTACTAAGGAAAACCTTTGTGCATGCTCAAAATTGCAATACATATTCAACAGATTAACAGTACGGAATTTCATAATAAAGTATTTTTAGAGTTTCATTAGTTTTGGGGGCCAACAATGTTTTAAAGGCATTATAATTAAATATAGAAACAAATCTATACCAAATTACATTTGCAGAAAGTTCCAGCAACCATCGACAGGATAGCCATTAGGGTGTAGACCATTAATTTGAGATCCCGCTGACGTCAGTGGGATGTCTCGTTGATGTCGGGGGCGTTCCTGCGAAAATACCCCCATTTGAAGGGAAAATGGGTGGGGACCAGTGCTTCACCCGGCAATCTCTGGGTCAGACCTGGAGAGTTCCCAGGTATGCTGATAATGACATCAAGTGGGTGTGTTGCACAACATTTTAAGGGTACACGTAAAAGCTATAGGGCTAACTAGTACTCTCCTGGGGTTCCTGAGAAGAAATCAGAGACCATAAGATAAGAGAATAGATAAGAAGAATGAGAGATACGAGTGGTGAAGAAAGGGGGAGAGTAGAGGAGAGTCCTGAATTGTGGTTGGAACTGTGTCTTTAATTGTTTGCTTCAGAGTATAATCTTCCTCGCTGATGCTAGTGATTTGCAGGCCTGCAAGCAGCTAATTGTATCTTGGGATCCCAACAGGAGGAGAAAGTTCAGTCTAAGTAAGCTTTTCCAGAAATACCACAGCTTTTCAAATGTTAGAATAGACCCTGTGGAGCTATAATTGAGTTTTGTATTCTTAAGATGTGATCTATAAAATAAATTATAATTGGGTAACTGATGGAAAGACACCTGACTTCCAATTTCTAGTTTTCAGAGTTTTGGCTGCTATGACAACTATGATCTCTGGTAGCATATCCGGTCATATGTGTAGTAGGGAGATTTTAGGGAGTTGTGAAAGGTCTAAGGCTGTCTTGGCATTTTATTAAATAAGAAACTAGCTTAAGAGCTACATTGGCCTTGCATTCTCTTTATATAGTATTATGTTATCAAAAGGAGAGCCAAAGAAGGAGAAGATAAAAGAGATGTGTCTGGTTCACTGCACTTTAGTCTACCTTTCTCTGAATGCTGTTTGATGAAGTATGGCGAGTCAAACTTTTATACAAAGTAGAATTGTTTTTGGTTCCTGGCTTTCTTTAATATTAAAAAAACATATATTATTACGTAAGATATAAAATAGACAAGTGTTCTTTAGTTATTACAATAGACATGTATTATTTAACACTGTTTACAATGGTTGAGTTTGCAATAGGTGTAATTGTACATAATAGTCTATACTTAGCTACCTAAGTCCTCAGGTTGGTGATCCATAACTGCTCATACTTTGATTTATGATTGTCTTACACTGCTCCATGCTTGCTATCTATAATTTTATGTAACAGTAAAGATGAAAGTAAAATTCACAGACCTTAGGTCAGCAATCAAAGGTATTCATAACGATGGTTCTCAATGGTATATAAAAGTGATTCTGTATCATGAAAATTGATCCATGCCAGATACTTCTTCACAACAACAACCTAATACCTCACAGTGGGGTGGAAGAGGACAGTGCAGTATAACTGTCCCAAAAAGAGCAAAAAATCAGCTGTGAATTGGGAAAAACAGCTGAGACAGACAAGACTCACTCACATGAGTGTTGCAATGCAACAGCCTCAGGGGATAACACAGTGCGTAAAGCCTCTCAGGCAGAATATACAGCATCAGGAAATTTGCTACGAATCCCAGGGGTGTTTGATGAATGTAGGCTGCAAAACATTACTGGGACATTTAATTAGTTAAAACACAAAACAAAACCACTTCTTTGTGAACCAGGGACAAATGTAATTTTAAAATGTTATTCCTGTATTATGACCATTGTTCGTGTGTCACCACTATTGTTGTACCACTATAATAATAATATTATGATGAGCAAATTGTATTCTAAAAGATTTCACAGTCATTGTTCAATTGTGAAATATATCATATAAAAAAGGGTATTAGTTCCTTTTGTAGTGGTTATTTAACAAATTGTATATTTTACAATATGAACATTTAACATAACATATGTATGCTGAGGGGATGAGCTGAGTAATATGCTATCAACAAACCAATTCATTTGAGATTAAGCTACGAAAAGGAAAATTGTCTTGACAAAAGGCCACAAGGACCACCCTACGCAAATTTGAGTCAGTAATGGGTGATTGCATGTGTGTGAATAAACAAGAAATGCCTGCAATTACTGAAACAAAAGACTCCTGTTATTCCCCCAAACCTGCCATAATTCTCTTTAGTGACCTGACTTTTGGTGACATGGTGGTTCATTAATGCTACCTGTCATGCTTACAACACCCAGGTTGAGTGACCTCTGATGTGTACAAAGGGAAAGTTGGGTGACCATGAGTTTAGTGTTTGGTTCATTTATTTTAATCTTTTTCTCACGCATTGTCTCCATGCACAAACGATTTATCCTTTATACATGCAAAGTGACTGGTTGCTCAGTTCTTTCTCTTCTTCCTCTTGAACTATGTATAGGATGAAATACGGATCTGTGGCCTTAGCTTTGTTGTACAATCTTACTTTTTATTGTAAAATAGCATATGCAACTATGTAACACTACAGACCATATTTTGTGATATTTGAAACAAATACTTATATTAAACAAGAATTAATAAAAAATGAAGTTTATTGCATGAATTAAGATGATCTAAGTTTGTTTTATGGCATTATATACGTTCCAAATTAGAGTCAGTAAGTGGCACCTATTAAAGAGGTCTCCTAAAAAACAGAGGAATATAAGCAAGTGTCCAAGCCAGCTTAAACTCCTCTTGTTGAGCATGGTATTCCATGAGGGCATCCATACAGATGATTGTGAGAAAGAGTAATTTGTCTGGGCCAACCACATATATTTCGTCTGGACATGGCAAGTATTCACGACAGGTCAAGTATTCAAGACATCCTATCCTATACTCACAAGTCTCAAATTGTACAGATAGATGTTTTTAGTATTTATAATTGCCCATCCAAATCGGCTTTCTTTTAATTAAAATGAAATGTCCTGGAAAATGTCTTACCATAATTAATTTAATTAGCACAAGTTCAAATCATCTGTTCATTACCTTTTTAAAATAACTAGAATTACATAGTGATGTAAAAAAAACTGCTTGGGAAATGTACCATATGCAGAAAGATCAAGTATATACAAGTTTAAGTTAAAAAAAAAAAACCATGACAGCAAATTAGTAGAAAACAAATAACTGTTGTTAAATGAAGCAACGGCTTTAAAATACCTTAATCACAAAAATCAGCAGATTATCATGAATATCCCTTGATCTTGTGCTGATGTGAAAGGAGTTTGTTAAATTAATACACAGGGTAGTACCAGCATTTGCTAGGAATGCAAAGTATGAATGGTTTATTAGGTGTTTCCTGCCTTTGAGGGCACAGCTAAATCCTGATGCAGTTGAAATTACTAACTAATAAGAGAGCAACACTCGTACTAAGAGTTGGGTTTTGTTTACAAAAGATATGGCTCAACATTCTGCTTAAAGTATGCTGCCTATAATTTAATAAAACATATGGATGCGTCTATGTAAAATAGTGGCAGCTTGACCACTTAGGGGAGTCTAGGGGGGTAAACCTGGCCCTGGAGTTGTGATCAAAAGTGAACGTGTCAACCTGCATTCTTGGGAGCTTCTTGATTCAATGCTCTCTTTACAACAATGACCCTGCAAATCTCATGGTTCAGTTATCTGCAAATTCAAAGCTATACAACATCTGTGCCAAAACACTTTATGCAACAATATTGGGATAATGATCTTTAAAGCGTCATACATAGAAGGGTGGGGGACTAAGTAAGCAAATTATACAAACTTATTAGAACTCAGTTTGACTCCTTGGACCATGTTGGAGGCTTAAAGCGCTGGTCAATCCTTCTGCCTAGATAAAAATTACACCTTTAAAGCCGTTTCTGACGCAGTTAGTGTGCTTCCCATGGCATCTTTAAAGCCGTTTCTGACGCAGTTAGGATGGCTTCCCATGGCATCTTACATAGCACATGACTTATATTTAAGATCGCACAGACTCTTCCAGCTGGGTCTGGGGAATACTATTGCCCAAAATATGCATCCCCAGATGTCCATTCCCTTCACTGCTTCTGGCAATGTCTGTTGATAGAATCTTTCTAGATATGATTGCAAAATTATGTCCTCCCGCACAAAACTGCAGATCTCACGCTATCTCCCGTATTGGCGATATTTAGAATGAAACAACCACAGCACAAGATTACCACAAAAAAGGCCCATATAATAACTGCAATAGCAAGAAAATGTATTTTACAGTACTGGATATGACCAACCCCCCCACCCCACTGACAATTTTCAAATCCAAGTTATGTTCCTCGGGCAGTGGCGACTCTAGAAACAATATATAGGGGGGGCACACAAGATACCACAGTCAAACTAGGGGGGCATTCATAATTTCCAAAAATAATGTGCTATGGAATTATACTTTTGTTATCGGGCTAAAATAATACTTGGTCATTCAACACGGGAAGCCTGAAGCCACAATTGAGTGCGACTAATCCTTGAAATAAATATTATAACAGAATAAATAACTTTCCACTAAATAATTTCAGGGCCTTAAACGTTTTGTCCCCTGAAGTCACTACAACTTCAGGAGGGCACACATTCCAACACAGGCTCTGTCACACCGACACCCAGACACACACATCAGGACAGGCTCTGCCACACCGACAACCAAACACACACAAACCAGGACAGGCTCT
>VKOC01025111.1:0-10799 GCA_009364415.1 Spea multiplicata
TGTGATTGGGACTCCTCGGAGTCTGAATCATCCCCTCGAGGGGTTCCCCTGGTAGGCAGCAGTGCCTGAGCGAGGGTAGCTCTATCCAGTGAGGCCAGAGCAGCCGGGAGAGATCGAACAGCGCAGCCTTCAGCCATGCCTGGAGAGCATGGTCATGTGTATCTGCAAAACATGTTAGAAAACATATATTGGTCTCGATAAACAGAACGTGGGGGTCACCCACTGGCACCAAAGAGGGTCACTCAGAGGTTTGTCCATCAGACCCAGGTTTGTCCATCAGACTTTCAGATAACAAAGCGTGATTCATCACTCCGGAGAACATGTTTCCACCACCCCAGCCGATACTTGGTTTTGTGCATAGTGGTCTTTGGCTTGTGTGCACCTGTTCGACCATGAAAACCCATTTCATGAAGCTTCCAATGCGTAGTGCTTGTACTGATGTTGCTTCTAGAGGCAGTTTAAACGTTTGTAGTGGGTGATGCTACAGAGGACAGGCAACTTTTACATGTTACGTGCTTCAGCATTTGCTAACCCCTGTCTGTGAGTGTGCATGCTCTACCACTTTGTGGCTGAGTATTAGTAGACACCTCACAAAAGCACGTATATCTAAGATCTAACAGGGCAGAATGACTTGTGGCAAAGGTGGCATCCTTTGACAGTGCTACGGTTGAAGTCACTGAGCTCTTCAGTATAACCCATTCAACTGCCAACAGTTGTCTATGGAGATGGCTGCCCATGTGCTGCTAGCAACAAGTGTGGCTAAAACACCTAAACTGAATAAGTAGGAGGGGTGCCCAAATACATTTGGTCATATTGTGTACCTCTGTATTGTGTAATAAATACCCTAGAGGACAGTGCTTTTAGTCTAAATTGGGCAGCCCACTGTTGTACCGGGTTGCAATAAGCACAGTTTCTGTTTCGATGTGCATCATTGTAACTTTTAGGGCAGTAGATCGGTAGGAAACACTAGGGGAGAAAAGAGGGAAATAAGGGGAAGAGGGACACATATACACATATGTAATATGTAGGTAATGTGTATATCATGTAAGTCTTTTTTTATAGTTTGCCAGCTTGCTACTTCATCTAGAAGGGGGGCAAAGACAGTCTCTCTTCCTTTGTTAGTTTTCTTAATAATACCCCCTACCACCTAACGTTTACCCACACCTACTTAGACCCTGAAATTTATATTAAGAAGGACATCATACAGTCTAGGACTTTTAAGATGAATGTGGCCTGTAATAGGGAACTGTCCAGAACGAAATGAATTAGAACATCAAGTGACATAGATGAAGCAAGACTTTCTCCAGAAGGGAGAATTAGTCAATTTATTGGATCTACAACCTAGATTAATTTATTCCAAAACAGCCAATCTAATTAATAACTTCAATTTAAATCTCAAAAACCAAGATCTCATATTAAAATGCTTCAATTTTCAAATGGTTTCTACAAATTAAAAAAATGCACTGCTTGTAAAATTAACCCTAAAATTGCTAAAACAAAAAGACACTGTATGAACGTTGTCACAAAGAAAGAATTTGAAATAAAAATGTGATTACATGTAAGACAAAGGGGGTGATCTATGAGCAAAAAGCAAAAAATTGTACAGAACAGAGACAAAATGGATTTATGATATAGGTTCAGTAGATCCATGTGGTTTGAACATAGATTTCGGACTACAAGCCATTCCGCATTCATTTCATTTAAGCAATTACCTTTCCAAATCACTATCTAATAATAATCACTATATAATATACATTTTTATGTATTCTCTTCTTAATATCTGACCCCAGGTCTTTTTAGATGAGATTAATTATCTAATAATTGACTATGCTTAACTTTAACTAAAGAAAGTTTTAATAATGTATCATGAGATGTTTAAACTGATTTACAGTATAACTATATTTAAAAAAAAACAACACATAACTCAGTGAATGTTATGTTTACACATGCTAAGTAACACATTTGTCCTGTTTCTGATAAGAATATGGTTATAAATATTTTTATATAGGGATTATGGGTGGAATATTATGGGTACACATGCCAAGAAACACATTAACCTGTTTCTGATAAGAATATGGTTATAAATATTTTTATACATGGGGATTATGGGTGCAGTACTATGGATACACATACTAAGGGACATATTTGACCTGTTTGTGATTAAGAATATGGGTATAATAATTTAACATAGGGATTATGGGTGGAATATTATGGATACACATGCTAAGTGTCACGCTCTACCCAGGCTGCAGAGCTGCAATCCATTCCTGGATTTCCTTATGCTCTGTCCTGATCTTCTATTCCTTGCTTCTAGTTTTGCTCTTTGCTTCAGCTCTGTTTCCTTTATTAGGTGTGTCCCACCCGTTATGTTTGTCTCAGTCTGCACTCTACAGGTATGTCTCTCTGATATGTGTTTGGATTTCATGTTTGGTTTGTTTAGTACCTCTGTAGGCAGGGTTTAGCGTTAGGACCCAACGAATATTGGAGTACTTTGGCGTAGTGGTGGGCTAAGCATACTATGGCCATAAAATGAGACGGAATCTCCAATTGTTATCTTGTAGTCCTAGGCTAGTCCTGTTTGGTCCTGTGGTTTCTGTGTATTCTTGTTATGTGTAGCCTGGTTAGTCTAGGCTGCTCTGTGCTTTGTTGTCCTGCCCTGTATCCCCGGTACAGGGGTGTCCTGAATCCCCGGTAGAGGGGTGTCCTGAATCCCCAGTGGAGGGGTGTCCTATTATCCCCGGTGGAGGGGTGTCCTGTAATCCCCGGTAGAGGAGTGCCCTGTCCTGAATCCCTGGTAGAGGAGTGCCCTGTCCTGAATCCCTGGTAGAGGAGTGTCCTGTCCTGAATCCCTGTAGGAGGGGTGTCCTGTCCTGAATCCCTGATAGAGGGGTGTCCTGTCCTGAATCCCTGGTAGAGGGGTGTCCTGTCTTGAATCCCCATTGGAGGGGCTGTCCTGAATCCCCGAGAGGGGTGTCCTGTCCTGAATTAGAGGGGTGTCCTGTCCTGAATCCCCGGTAGAGGGATGCCCTGTTCTGAATCCCTGGTAGAGATCAATCCCGTTCCCGGGATCAAAAATACCCTTATTATTACCCCACCCTAAAACATCACTTTTATTAACGTGTTTGTTAAAAGGTATAACCAAAAAAGATGTTTAAAAACACCAGTGTCACCAGTCCTACAGTGAAAGGTATACGTCACTGTGACATGAGGGCATATGCCCACAGTTATATAACACTAATAGTATCACATCATATATACTGTTGATGGCTGCAGTCCTAACAACAAGAATAATTAGAGCCATTAGCCCAGACCTCTGATGAAGCTCTGAGGAGCAAAACATGTCAGGGGGGCTATTTGTCTGAGTTTTTAATAAGCCTGTGTCACTGGTCATAATTCAATTATTCTTGTTGTTGGGACTGCAGCCATCAACAAGGGACTGGTTGTCTGGACATGATAGCAGTGCGATTGCTGTTAACAAATATATATATATATATATATATATATATATAATATATATATATAAATATTGTTATTGCATTTTTTGTCCCATTTTGGTGTGTTATTAACTTTTAATAAAAGTGTGAGGGGGGTTTAAGGAGGGGGGTCATTTTCGGTTTCGGCCAAGTAAATCCTGAATTTTCGGTTTCAGTCCAGAATTTTCATTTTGGTGCATCCCTGATACAATGATACAATGTTCAGCATGTGACAAAGGGTGCTACATTGGAGAAACAGGGCTTAAGCTGCACTTCATAATGAACCTACACAGAAATTCCATAAAAAACCGTGAGGAAGACAAATATTGCACCCAGGTTCGACCTCATTTCACCCAGAATAATCATGCCATCAAAAATCACACTCTATGATGCCCAGCATGCCCAGGTTCTAGCATGTACTGGTTGGGCATGATAGCAGTGTGATTGCTGTTAACAATCATATAAGTGATACTGTTATTTAAATCACACTCCTATCATGCCCATATTCTAGCATGTACTGGTTGCCTTGGCATGATAGGAGTGCGATTACTGCTAACAATCATATAAGTAATATTGTTATTTAAATCACACTCCTATCATGTCCAGGTTCTAGCACGTACTGGTTGCCTGGGCATGATAGCAGTGTGATTGCTGCTAACAATCATATAAATAATATTGTTATTAAAATCGCACTCCTATCATGCCCAGGTTCTAGCATGTACTGGCTGCCTGGGCATGATAGCAGTGTGATTGCTGCCAACAATCATATAAATAATATTGTTATTAAAATCACACTCCTATAATGCCCAGGTTCTAGCATGTACTGATTGCCTGGACATGTGATTGCTGTTAACAAATTATATATTGTAACTGAATGTCCTTTAAAGCACAAGGAATCAGTCAGAGATCTTTCAGAATCACTTGTCTTCTAAGGCAATATAAAAGCCAATTCCAGATCCAGATAAAATCGAAATATTTATTTTCTTCAAACCAGCAGCTTAAACAAAAATACAATATAAACAAAAATAAACCCTTGCTCATCTGAGCGCTTCCCCACCTCCCAACAAAACACTCCAAACAAACAAAATAAATCCAGCAAGGCTTTTTGTCCAGCACCTCTCTTGGCTGGAAATAAGAAGAGAGAGTGAATTGCACCAAGCTGGGCTTTTTAAACCCTCCTGATTAGACCAGGTGAGCTGTACTTGGTCACCCGTAAATCCTGGTGTGGATTTTAAAAACTGTTTGAGTACTAGCCCACCCTGCTCTTCTGGATACTCCAACCCAGGGACCCATTACACAATTTACAAATCACATTCCTATAGTGTAGTTTTTTATTGTGTTTCTCTTTCCCTGGGGCTTTAATTTTACATGTAAGGGCACACAAAATTAGCCAAAGTAGGGCGTATATACCGGCCTTTCTGTCACAATAGATATATATATATATATGTCAATATTGTTATTGCATTTTTTTGTCCCATTTTGGTGTGTTACTAACTTTTATTAAAAGTGTGGGTTTGTTTTTTTTATGGAGGGGGTCATTATCAGTTTCGGTTTCGGCCAAGTAAATCCTGAATTTTTGGTTTCGGTCCAGAATTTTCATTTTGGTGCATATATACATAATGACCTTTACACATTAATCTAATAATCAGTAACAAAATAGTTAATACAAACACTATAAAGAATCAGCATTTGCAAACACCAGATATGCCCCTGAGGAAGTGGAGGAATTCCCCTAACACATAGTAGTGCTAGTAGTAAGTGCTAGTTAATAAAATACCTTTTAGGAGTTAGTCATGTTAATAGGAAAATGTTTGCACTAATTTGCAAGTTGCTTGTAACTTTAAATGCGAGGTGGCACCTTCTTGAGAAAGAAATAGAGAAAAAAAAGACAATGAATAAATAATTGATAGATGAAGGAAGGGAGCAAAACAGTTGATGGGTTTCATGAATATGAAGTCAAAATTGATGGTCTGGAATGCTAAGCTGTATGTCTTCCTTATGGCATGTGTCAGATGGGTTTATTCACTAAACTGTGTGGGCTTGCAAATTAACAGAAAATGAGTTTGCAGCAGTAACGTCACATAAGTAAGGTAAAAGTCCAACCCACAAATTGCACAACTTGCACAATCACTGTAGTGATACAGGATACATCTGAGCAGGCCCCGACTGGGAGAAAAAATAGGCCCGGGCATTTAAGACTGAGCAGCCCATTTTTATTTATTTATTTTTTGTTAAACCAAATTCTGACAAATTTAATATACCACTTCTTGTTGTCTATTATTTATATTTCAGCGTGCTTTTGTAACTGTAATCAATTAGCATTACATAAATATATAATAAATGAATCATAACGTCATGCAATTTATAAAGCTCTGTATCTTTAATGAAAGATCCAAAACAGTAACTAATCTTTGACCATTTAGTTGGTACTTAGCAAAAAAAACTAGTGGCAGTGTGGCACTCCTTGGGCCTTGGCTGGTCAGATCACCCTCACAACAAGTTAGACTGTCAGTCACAGACTCATAGCACAGCACAGTAGAGAAGAAACTCAACCCACCCCAAATGATTTGCGGCACTCAGCCAATCCTCTGGGCAGAGCAATGTGACTAAAAAAAAAAAGTCATCGTATACGTGACGCCTGAAGCCACAATTTACGGCCACTAATCCTTTTTAATAAGAAACGCAGGTTGAAATAAAGTAAATAACACACAACCTTTACTTTTCCTCTCACGGATTTCTGGGCCTAGAATGTTTTGCCCTCTGAAGTGACTAGAAATTCAGGAGGGCGTTTTATCTCTGGATAAGTAAAAATTAAATAGTTCAATTTATTCCTACAGAAAGTAAAGGGTCAGGAAACAGATGACTAAATACATCGGTCCTGACTGGGCCTATTTTAAGGCAGGGGCCTGGAGCTGCAGCTCCATCAGCCTTTACATCGCTCCGGCCCTGGGCCCGATGCCCAGTCCGGGCCTGCATCTGAGTGATCACTGGGAGTTACTATAGCTCTCTTGGTTAACCCGTTACAGGGATCATCTAGAGTCAAATTCTTTGATCAAGAAGATTTCAGGATGTATATTAAAAAAGAGAAAGCATTAAAGGGAAGTGAACTATTGATGTCTAAATGATTGATTGGGAATCCAATTCTGATGAAAGAACATTACTACATTATGCATTATACACCTATATTATTCTATTTTTTAATACATGCCAAATTCATTACATCTCTCTTAGGTTTAACACGTGAATTGACAGTATGTCTAATCCCCCCAATATTGCTCTGTTCTAGAAGTGCATGTTTTGGCATATAATACTGTCTTTATTGAATTACTGGTGCATTTATCAAATACAATAATGCACAGAGAAGCCTGGGAATTCCAAACATGCTGTATTTCTCGAGGCTTAAGAAGACATTAATGAGATTTCTGTGCCTGATGTGAGTTATCCGCTGGTTTCCTTTGTAAGACACCCCCGGGCTTCTAAACAAGAATAAAAATAAAACGTCACAGAATCTATCAAGACTCCTCTAAGCGTAATGATTATTATATTTGTTAAGGCGGAAAATGTCATGAGAAACATACCATAAGCCTACAATAATAAGAGAAGGTTTTAATTGATATTTATTGATTTATGTAGCACATAATATTCTGCAGAGCTGTACGATGAGTTAACAATTAGTCCATCACAGTGAGACAGGACTGTGCAATGAGTTTAATTTGAGAGGGAGCTTCTGCAGATAATATGTCAGCCTTCACATTACTCCAAGTTTAATAGGTGGGTCACCCACACATAGCATTTTTTAGTGACACAGGTCTTGAAGGGGTTTTGAAAAGGAGGTAGATCATTGGACTCAAGTAGACCACTGTGTGTTAACATGTTACAAAAGCTATTGGGTATCTTCTCAGGTATTTGTCAGTAAAAATATGAAACAAGGTTGTTTAGTCATGCGTTTGTTTTGACTTTTTTGTCACCTTCTGGATCAGGGAGTTGGTGAGCAATAGCCGGAACAGACAAGGAGGGATTCAGGAGCAGTGGCTAGTGAAGGCATGATTTCCATTCAGTTACACCATTCAAAGACAGATGTTTTAAAAAATGGTGCGATATGTGAGTACCCATTGCGGGTGGTCAGCACTTTGTGCGGTGCTGGGTTCCATAAATTTCATGCAGCATAGTCAAAAAATGCAGGGTTCCTTCCTGATGCACGAAGATGGGATGTCTTTATCCCGTTATCAATTTTTTCGGGTGTTTTGTAAGGGGTTACGGCGCTTGGCGTTGGACCCACGTCAGCTTGGCATTCCTTTCAGATTGGGGCAGCTACAGAGGCAGCGGTCATGGAGATAACCTGGTTAAAAAGATAAGTCTGTGTTTCGGTCATATTTGTGCCCGGAGCATTTGGATGCTTTCGAGAGGTTTAACAATTTGTTATGCATTTTACCACTCATATGTGTTCTGGGCCAAGGGGGGGCTGCAGTTTGTCTTAATGGTTTCTGGTTATAGTTGGAGCGAGGTATGTGTGGAACTTTGGCGTATGTCATGGGTGGGTCGATTGCTTAATGTTGTTCAACTTCATCCGGGTGGGTAATGATTTAGGTCTTGTTGCACAGTATGAGTTGGTACAGTGGATTAAGCAGGATGATTATTTGGTCTGAAATGGTTCCCAGGTTGAGTTGGAGGCACGCTAAGCATCCTACAGCCATTTCTTAATTTTGGGGAAAGATGAACAAGCAAATATCATAAAAAGGATCAGATGTGTGGTGGTTCGCCATTGGGAGCTTGAATCGATGTTGTCAAGCTATTTCAGGATTGACAGAGTTCCTTTAACAGACGTGGGATTGAACTTTCTTATTCTGGTTTTTCAAGAAGGTCTTGTCAGGGCCCTGTTTCTTCAGTGTGGTAATGCTCAAATAACTTGAGGGGAAATGTTTTTTTGGCTACAAATAAATAACTGGTTGCTGTGTAGATTTTGAGCTGGTCTGTGGCTCAGAACCTGGTGGTGTAGGGGTGTCTAGGTATGCCTTTGCTTTGGATCATTGGAACAAGGTATTGACACTCTGTAAATTGTGGGGTGAGGATTGTGGTTTTTTTAGGTTCATTGTCATTGTGTTGTTTAAAATGGGGGGTGTAAAGGTGGGCTCATTGTTATGGTTGTGTCTGACAATGACATTTTGAGGAGTAAAGTTGTCATTATTATTATGATTAAAGCTGTAGGCATGGTTTTCCCAACCAAAGTGTGTCTGCATTCTTATTGGGGCTGTTGGGCGTGGGGTATTTTGTTCTTCTTACTGTTGTGTCCTCATACGTCATGCGGCTTTCAAGGTAATTGAAAGGGGACACCCAGCTTCCATACACCTTAAAATCTTGGCTGAAGGACCCTTTATGGCTAGCGTACAGTATTCATGGGGCATCTTTGAATATGCTTTTCAGGACAATGCCCATTGTCAGCCATACTTTTCAAGGACAAAGTTTTTATATTTGACAAGCACTGAGGGGCATCAGTCAACAAATGTTAATGTGGTGCTGTATAACACACCTTTAGAAAACAATAAAATCTGTAATTTTATTTTAAAAAAATCCACAAAAAATGGAAAATTTAAATGGAAGAATTTCAAAATAAAAACTTCTCACAGCAAGTTATTAGCATACAAAATAAATAAAATCATAAAAAGCGGGCATAAGGCATATTGGGGGGCAGAGAGGGGCAAGCCAGGGGCCAAATGTGCATAACTAAGGTAAGTAAAAAGTAAAAAAAAACAAGAAATGCACTTTTCACAATCATAAATATAGTTTACATGTAAATTAATATTTATTAACTTTTCCCCCCTATAGTCTTATATTCAGACTTATTTTTTTCATAAATTAATATATACATTTTGGAGGGGTCGTCTTATAATCAAGAAAATACGGTAATCAGTTATTTAGTACCATGCCCTCCTAATACTAGGATTGCATCCAATATAGGATGGCGAGTTGCCCTAGGTCAGCTTCACCGAGCATATAAATGATTGTAGAATGCATTTTAAGAAAATACCTTCTGTTTACAATACATTATCATTGTCTCTAACATTTCAGACACCAAATTGAGACACCAGTGTTTGGGGTGTGGCAAGAGATAGAGCTATCTACCCACCTTACCTTAAAGCCCAAATGTCCATTGACTTTTAACCTCCATGGAACGGTAAGGTCAGTAGGCCCACTACCTTGAACAGTGCCTGAAAATGGGGATTAGATGCTCAGTAAAATAGTTTTTCAGAATATACAATGATATCATCGAGCATGTTAAACTATCCTGCAATGACCCAGGTCAGTGAATACACCTCACATATGTAAAGTATATTCCAGTAGTGAGTTACGTGGTTTTTTTTTTGCTATATAACCTATCCTGATTATAAAATAGTTTTATAAAATACCACAGTTAAGCTTTATCTATGATGCTGAGTGTGAGAATTTTTGCATAATTAAGTAATTACTTATTAAACTTTATATTATTGAATCCATTTGATGGTTTCAGTGAAAACGGGATTGTAGCAGATTTCATTAATGGAAAGTCATCAAATACAAATGTTACTACTGGTTGCTGCATTTGGGAAATACATAATCGACTTCATTGTTTTTGAGTAATCAGTAGTTCTCCCGATTTATCATTATGTTGCTGTACTAAAGCAGTGGGGATATTAGACAATGCGACTGTGCATGAAAATCTAATAATGGAAGTGGGAATTAAAGTAACAAAATGCTATCAGAATACTCTGTTTTGTGCAGTGGATTGGAGATGACAACATCAGTCCTTGCTGATTTATGGTGCCAAAGAACCAACAGTCCATTTGCAGCACTCATACACTATTTATTGCAAATCGATGCAGATCCAGTAAATGGACAGCAGGGATATGGACTGAAATATGTTCAGAATTTGAGTTTTGGCTTTAAGGTCAATTATATCTCCAAGAAAAAAAACAACCTGCACCTTTTAAGATCCTTGGTGTGTATAGGTTTATGTATAATATATGAATGAATATACAGACAAGCACATACAGGTTTATGTATAATATATGAATGAATATACAGACAGGCACAAACATCCATTTCTGAACTAAAACAATGTAGTTTTGTATTTCTTTTAGTATGTGTGAAATACTGTCCATATGTATTTAGAATGCAATGTCATAAAAGTCCATGTTGGTATAATAGTCAGATGTTCCAATACTTTTGAACATATAGTGTTTGTGCCAGTGTACATAGACAGAAGTATGTGCATTTCATTACAAACATAGCAGTGCACAAACATAGCAAAATTTGTGGGATATTTTCATCCATATAAATGAAACCCTATAT
>VKOC01025112.1:0-32043 GCA_009364415.1 Spea multiplicata
TTAACAGTAGTGTGTATATTAGACAAACACATATATATATATATATATACACCGGTATATGTGTGTCTATGTCTATATCTATACCCATGATAAATAATGATCTGAATTTTCCAGGACAAACACATGAATTCAGTTTATGGAGTATATTCCCGTTCGTTGTGGACAGAATATCTCCTTCCCCATCTCTCTACAACAATTTGTTTACAATCTAATTTTGCTGCCTATGACAGCGGCATATTTCCTCTCGCCGTACAGCTTTCACCCCTTATAAAATATCCTTTAAAAATCCAATATGTGCGACGTGAGATGCATGAACCGTAATAAATTAGTCTTAATAAAGCCTTGAGCTTTTTATCTGCAGTATATATATATTTGGCGACATCCCGGAGTGAACTCACCGCGCGCTCCTCCGATGGAAGCTACGTTGGGAACGGACGGGGGGGGGGGACAAAACTATACCCAAAAGTCATGATCAAACGTTTTCATTGTTTAAGGATATACTGTTCTGGTTCTCATTCCCAACGGGGATTTACTTATAAGCTGAACGAAAATTTGGGAAATGGGGGAAAAAATGATCTAGAGAGAGGGCAAAAAAAAGTTTGTTTTTTTACATCTGTCCTGGATAAATCCAATCATTTTTCTTAATTTTATTATAAATTATTTTTACAAAACTGGAATGGGAAAAAAACAGAACTTTTGCTGCCTGGACTTTCACTTTAGCAATATATATAAATATCGGCAGAAAATTGGAATATCGGAACCGTTGGAAATTGGTTATTTGTAGCAATTGGAAATGTGACTGCCCCTTCGATTATCAGCCCTCTGGGACCAGGGTGGCATGGAGGGGTAAACAATGTAAAATAAAACCATTAACCCCTTTTTTAATAAAAACGATTAGGCTATCTGCAGCAACACGACAACCGCGCGCAGATCCCGCTCTCTGCCGCGCTCTCAACAAGCCGCGTCGTAACAAATAATCATTAATCAAGACGGTAACCGGAGCCTAAAAGCTACATTTTTGTGCTCGATTTGCTTACGCCGTAAAATGCCGCTTAAGTGAATGATATCATATAATAAGATAATGAAACATCTATCAGATGCTAAATGGTAATCTAATAACTCGCTGCGGAGAAAATGTTACTTTATAGCATGTGAATGAGCTCTTATAACATGCAGTTACAGCAAATGGAGCTGTGATTGGACCTTTATGTGCGCTAATGAAACACGCGGCGGAGCGCGCCAGCTGCTTGCCTTCCCAGAACGGAGGATAAACCAACGGAAACGATCAGCGCCGCGCAGAGAAACGAAGTCGCAGGCAGGGTCACTCCATTAGGATAACATTTACTTTCACCGTTAACTCGCCGGCCCCCGAGTGTACAGACCGCGTCGGAGAGAAGGTCTAAACAATCTTTGTGGGAAAATATTATTTATATATAAAATTATTTATTTATACAGCGCCAACAACTTCCGCAGCGCTTCTTACAGTCCCTACATTCAAAGGGTCCGACAAAATTATACATTTTTGTACAAAAAAATGGTTCCGTCAATGAAAATGGACAATTATCACAAGTCATGTTTCTCAACTTTATTTCTCAGGCTGAATAAAATAAATTTAAAAACCCCTCTGCGCATGCACGCCGGAGCGCAATCCAGCCGTTACAATAATATATATTAAGTTATCAGTTTATTAACTGGATTCATGTTTTCACTAACTTATCAGCGCTTTATTAAATGGATGATTAATATTTGCCAAATATTTAATTTATTGATATTTATTATTAAAAAACTTTTTCTATTTCATATATTTAGCGAGATATCCTATTCTCTTTAGAACGGCACATATGTCTAAATTATTATATAGATTTTATACGAAGGGGACATACAATGGGGGAACAGGACAGGGAACATGAGATCCGGCGGAAACGTTAAGTTTGGGAAAATGGAAAAAAAAAAACCCCATCTGTTAGATTTTTTGGGCCGGCTCCTGGACCGACTCGTTTAGTAGCGGGATTTTCACGGCGTTCCGCACAGTGTGGGGTCCGGCTGATTCAGAGTTTAAAGCTCCTGTAAACTTGTAACAACTTCTAGTTAACAAGCCTGCCGAGGGGGTAAAAATCACACACCGGACCCCCGCCCCAGGCTTCAGAGACTAAATCCCAGCGGGATCCCCCCTGGGGGGAGCCATCAACACCACGTAACACTTCACAGAGGCAGAACTATTCCCGCCAACGGCATCAGTCTGCGGCTTCCCAAATCTAAATATTTTCATGCGCCTCGGCGTAAAATCGGTGACACGTAATACTTAAAAAGAGCTTGGATGACATCAAAGTGTAATACAGAGTCATTTTCGGGTATTATCGGCCGTAACGCCTCACACGCTGCCACTCAAAGCCGTATATATTAAGAGCCGCTTGCCATTTTACGTCCTTTCCCAGAAATGCCATGTGAAATATATTGTGCTTCCGCGGCGTGAATTACCGGTGTCCTCGGTGCTTCTCCTCGGAGAGACGGAGGATTTACAGCCGGCACCGGTTAATACTCTGAACACAGAGCGAAAGGACGAGGGTTCACTACATTTAGAAGGCGGAGAGACGTTCTCATGGATAAGGGCAGGAGAGATTCGCCACCCAGCAGACGGGGGGGGGGGTAAAAAGATGCTGCTACTAACCAGCGGTCTCTCAACGCAGAAGCGGCCGACGGGAGAGCCGGCCTACGCTAGGAAGCCATCAGAACCCCAACGAGCAAAGTACCGCGGCACGACAAATGAATCATTAACATGGAATTACACACTAACACTACAAAAAATTATTCTACTCCAAAATCTGACTTTTACCAGGTTTAAAAAGTGTATTTAACAGGAAAAAAAAAAAACACACTTGTGTATCTCCTCCAGGCCTCGCTTGCGCCTTTCTGTAGGGTTTTACGCAGACGGCTCGTTACATACAGAGGACAAGTGTCTTCTTCTCTAAGAAATGTTTTAGGAGCCATGCAGGTAACAAACGCAGCAGCAACTAAGATGAACATGAACCACAAAATCCCATGGGGACCTAAGAGTATGTACCCGAGAGGGTGGTAAATAAGCGGAACAGCCTCCCAGCAGAAGTGGTAGGAGACCAACGACTAAGATTAATGTACATATTTGCCCAGTACATAGAAATTCCATCTATCGGTGTAAACGCTACATTTTTATACTTTAAAGATGAAATCCAAATATTTGGCATAGGAGACCAAAAATAATTTTCCACTGCTGAAGCCCCCCTGACAGGCACCTCCCGGTGACCGGCGACTACCGCTTCGTGGCACGCGTCCGACGCGTCGTTTACCACATGACCCCGATTGTCCGGCCTTTCTCAGGTGATGAACGACGTCTCTGGATTGTTGCCGGGGATTATAGATTCACGCGACGTTAGACCGTTAACGGCGTTTAATTCAAAGCTGGCAGAAAATACCGGTTAACGGGAGCAGGGAGGACGGAGGACGGCGAGGAAATCAAAGAGCGAGGAGGAACTGTTCCCGTTCTGTGAGTGATACGTAGAAGCAGAGAGCGCCCGCCGCATAAAATCACAACCCGGCAGCCCGTGCCAAGAATGACGACCTGCTGTCTATAGGGGCCATTTCTGGGCCATCCTAAACCCGGTATACGGGGACATCAGTACGACTAGGTTCTCTCTGTACAAACTTAATACCCGACGGCTGCCGTTCCCGCTGCGGGGGGGTCCAAGAAATGGTATTTAGAACGTACAGAACTTTAACTCTTTAAATGGCAGCCATTGCAGCGGACTGTTGCAGACACCTGTGACTTTCACTTTTCCCGTCCCAACGCAAGCACGGCAGGCGACCAAAAACGTGCACAGCAGGCAACAGAAAGAGTGGGCACATATGTCGCCCCCTAGTGGTGAAACAGCAGAATTCCATAATGTATCGCGAACGGGGGGGGGGCTGGGCGGACTGGCAGCACCGAGTGCTTCCCCAACTCCTCATCCAAACGGCCACAGAGACTTTCTGAAATATTTAAAAAAGCAGGGAGGGTTCTTTCTTCAGTCAAACGAGAAAGCATTTAGACTGTATGGGAGTTTAACTCTTTAAATGCCAGGCCTACGAGCAAACGGTCACTGACACAGTGACTTTCACTTAAAGTGAGAATGCCGAAACCCAAATGCACGGCGCTGTACACTTCTACGATTGGGTAACTTTAATGATCTGTGTCAGGATCTTCCTACTATGGCCCAGCACTCCTGCTCCTCGGGGCTCCGGGACCCATCAGCTCCAGAGGTGGCAGAAAACCGCAGTGTTAACAACGTAAGCGCTGGTTTCCTTATACATTGAAGCGATTACGGAGTTTTCCAATATTTGGTTTTAAGCCATCTTTTTGACCTTTTTACCTTCATTTCCCATCCCGGCTCCGTGGGGGGGGGGGACTGGCCCCCAAATTCCTGCATATGTTACTATTAATGAGGGATTAATTAATGCCCTGATCACAATCCCACAGCTCCATCCGTAACTGAATACGCCATTTTCCCAGGTAATTTTTGAACTACACTAACCCTTAACTTCCAATCACAAATATCCGCGGCGGCAGCTGCTAAAATTATTCAGAACATATTTTTATTAAAGATTTGAAAATGCCAAAGCTTCATGTGAAGCCGCCGTCCGTCCCGAGCTGGGGGCGCCCGGGGAAGATAACGCGATTTATCGAGGAAGATGGAGGGTTTCATTCCGATATAACGCTAAAAAGCACAGACTATGATCAGGGGGCAAAGAACTCCACAGCGCACGACTTCCAAGTGAAGATGGATATTCCTATCCGACCACAACATCACCCCCCAAAAACATACAGCTGTGCCCACCGCAAGCGTCCTGTGACAGCGAGCGCGGCCCGCAACACCCCCTCCCCCGACCGGAAACGCTTATTTAAGCTGATGGAGGGGTTAACAATACAAGCAATACAACCTTCACAGAGGGCATTTACATGGAATAACTTCTGCCCCTGCTGGAGGGCTGATGTGATTTAAAGTGCGAGAGAGACGTTAGAACAAGAGATCGTTATCTAGAACTAAAGTCAGAGGCTTAGATGTAATGTAAGGACGTTTAACTTTATCCAGAGGGTGGCTGATTCATGGAACAGCCTCTCAGCAGAAGCGGTAGTGGAGAACTTCTAGACGCATTGGATTGGCATAAAGCTTCTGAATCTCAGACAGGACCAAGGAACGGTTAACACGGGCAGAGAAAATGTTTATCAGCGCCAAAAAAACTTGCCATCATTTCTAATATGAAGGCTCCTTACAACGAGGAAACGCTTACCAGCTAAGGGCTGGAAAACGACCCGGAGGAGACCTGGAAAGACGGGTAATTTAGATTCCTTGTGGAATTATTCTGTCACGGAGCTGACGGGAAAGGCTTTTGAAACCAAAAAGGAATCTTTTTGTTGTTTTGTGTCCAAATCTGAGACGTAACGGATCACTACGACGATAATTATATTCCAGCAGCCGCTTCACATAAATCCTCTTCATCTGCAGAGCGCTCGGTGACCCCGAGCCGGATCCACGGGCATTTAAATAACGAGAGAGTCACCTGCAATATGATGCCATTTGCTATGACGGGGCTTTTTGTCATCAGAACGACACTTTATGTTATGAAGGGCCAGTCCCTGCCAGGCGTGTAATACGGGGAGAGTCCTGAACACTTTGGCACTGATTTAACTATACATAATACAGGGTCGGCTCAGGCCTTCTTGAAAGAGAAGCCTCACTGGGGTTGCAAAGTTATCTCCTGGTTTAATTAATATACCCTTAGTCTACAGATATTATAGTCAAGCAAAATATTACAATAGGATGGCACAAAAAAAAAAAACACACATAATTACCACTTGAACACACACACACACACACAACAGGGCGACAGAGGAGGGAATACTGGGAGTCTCAGAAACTTGTGTACTACATCTGTGCGGAGAACAAGCGATTTTCAGAGAACGATTTTCCTTTTAGATCACCAAAATAACTGCTCCGCTCCACGAATCACGCATTTGATCTCAATTATCTTCTATTCTATCCCCCTATGTATCGACCCAATTTAATTACACAGCACCGCAGCGCACGCTAATGCTTTCAAAATAAATATTTAGCCAAGACGAGTGTATGACGCCGAGTCCGATGAAATGCACAGATGGGCCACTAGATGGCAGCGAATGAATGCGCGCAGCCTATTGCAAAGGAATGAAAAGCTTCAGACAAAGTCTATGCGCCGCTAGAATGAGAGCACGCTGTCACAAGAGACCACAACCGAGAACCCAGGGGCCGGAGCCCTGGGTCGCCGTATGCAAGGGAAGATTAACGGTACGACAAAGACAGTCGTTCCACAAGCAGAACACAAAATGTCAACTACCTGCAATAAACACAGCAGGTAGTGGGTCGCCCGGCGGGATATTTCCTGGCCAGGTCTCTTGTAACAGGACCTTACCAGCCAGAGAACAGTTTCTAGAAGTCAGGGTGAATGCAGAAGATGTCTTTCTTAACCCTTCCAATACCAAAGCCCAATGGACAAGAACACATTGGAGAGAAGCAAAGAACGTAAATGGGACAAACATGTTAAAGTCCAGGCCCTGGTATTAATGTAAAAGAGTTTAGCAGCACCGGTTAATTTAGGGAGCCAGGTCTTTAAAGGGGATATTTATAGTCTCATGAGAGATGTGCTGCTTGTAGGACGGCAAAACAAAGTTTTTCTTAGATGGCCTAACTAGGAAATTAAGACAAGTTACATAGGATAAAATGTACATTGGAAACTATAACATTAGAGCTTCATTGTAATATACAGAATAATTCAATGAAGATGAGCACCCACGGGATTTACATGAATCATAGCAGCAGGCGTCCACTAGAGGGCGTGCAAGGACCATGGCAGGACTCCAAGCGTCTATTCCCCACCGAGCAGACCGGCTCCTGGAACATCAAACCTGGACACTCCCGATAATAACAAATTCACCCTAAAGAGCCCTCGTTTAAAAAAAAAAAAAATCATGTATATGGTCCATTATAATCGCAGACCAGTAAGTATATCAGTCAGCAACCAGTAACCCAAGAGAAGCCTATATACCTGATTATCATGGACCCCACAGCCCAATATTCCATGCATCAATGAAAACCTATAAAATGGGCAAAATTTACGATTTGGTAAAATATTTGCTGCCAAGTGTATTTTTAGCATAAAAACTATGCTAAAAAATGTCCTGCGTCTAACGATTCCGTCAACCCTCCATCCACACCGTGCTACTTGGTGAGGATCACCGGACACTTAGCCGAGAGTCTGCCCAAAAACCAACCCGGGAAAGAAAAATCACGTCCCGCTAATAAAACCCGACATCTTCGTACATATCTTCATCAACATGAACTATCACCACCCAAATTCTACTCCTATCGCACAAAGTAAAAGCGCACCATGAGGTCGCTCCGGGCCTGAATCAGGCTTTGTAACAGCGAGAATCTTGTGATTATATCAGAAAAGGGCAATATGCGGGGAGAAAGCGTGACGCATCGGTGCTGCCCGAGAGGGAATTACAGGTAACCGCTCTTATGATGCGAACACAGTATGATAAAGCTGAAAAACAAATAAAATAATTGCCCCCCTATGGGGCAGCATACAGGGGGCCGGTGTTATAAGTGCTGCGGAAATTGCTGGTGATATATAAATTAAAGATATTATACAGAAGCCATGAGCTTGGAAACCCAGGTCTGGCAAGCAGTTAGTCTTCTCCAGCAGCTCCCTCTTGGTCCGTGCCTTTCCCGGCCGCCATTTATACTTTCGCCAGGGGGGGAGGGGCTCAGACACAGCTCGTATAGCTACGGGCTGCACACACGGCCTATTCTTGGAGCGGCGGACACGTAGCGCTAATCACACGCTGGAAAGACTTTCTATAAATACGGACACTTTCTAAACACATTTGTGGGCCGCCGACACCGTGTATTTAAAATAAACCCCTTTTTATTTTCAGGGACAGAGAGAGTGTAAGCGTGTTTAGTAGTGTGTATTTAAAGAAGCCATTAACAATTTACATCTGGATGGTTTACCTTCCATGTCGAGCTGCGGAAACTGCTTTCACCACATTATTAAAACACATCATAGTGGCGATTAACCCTAAGAAGTCAGTCGGTTTTATGGGAATTTTAAAGCACTTTGGACACTTTTAGACTCCAATAATCCATAAAATACATTCATTTACATTTAAATAAGGTATGCCGTAAGGTTAGACAATTACACAATGTAACAATAAAACTACCCACCAGGTAGTCGTTATAAATATATATAGCAGGTATTAAAAGGGGTCAAATCATGCTAATTAAAATAATTTGCCCGTCTACTAATTCATCAACAAGAGCTATAAATGACTCTCAAAACACACATTACGAACAGAAGTATAAAAAACGATACGAATGACGCCAACGATACGAATCAATAGCGCATTCATCAATAGCAAGTGGAAAGGGCCTTTCATGCCTTATAAACCAAGCATTTCAAGTCTTGCAGGATGCTGTATAAAGGGAGATTTTTGTATTTCAAGTCAAGAAGCTTAATTGCCTGGATGAGGTTTCTTTGTGAAGAGGGAACTCGGTAGAGAGGAGCCAAGCTGGCAGACGGCAGCCTCTCTATTCAGGGAAAGGAGATGGATTTTGTGGTTTACATAGATGTAGAAGGCAGAGGACGCCGCGGATTATTTGGAACCATGCGCAACGGCTTCCGTACTTGCGGAGAGATTCGTAAAAGATTGGACAGGAGGCAGGCGCGGACTGGCCATCGGGCACACCGGGCATTTGCCTGGTGGGCCAGGCCGCGGCAGAGCCGGATTGACTTAGGGGCCGATGGAGCTGCAGCTCCAGGCCCTTAGGGGTGTGCGGCTGCACAGGGCTTAAATTAAAACATCGGGGGTTTTGTTTTTTTTACTTTATTTAACATCCTCCGTGTTAAATAAAGTTTTTTTAACTTTATTTAACATGGAGGATGTTAAAAAAAGTTGAAAAAAAACCCCAATGTTTTAATTTAAGCCCTGTGTGGCCGCAGACCCCTAAGGCCGGCCCTGGTGGGGGCTTCCCGGCCCCTTAGAGTGGCGGACCCGGTCGCAGTTGCGGCGGGCTTAAGGGGCTCTGCCGTAGATGGCGCATAGGCCCAGTCAGTCCGGTCCTGACTGGGCCTATTTTAAGGTGGGGGCCTGGAGCTGTAGCTCCATCAGCCCCTAAATCAATCCGGCCCTGCCGCGGGCCCGGTCGCAGTTACTGCTTGCTCCGGCAACAAGGTAAGTAGGGTGAGGGATGGGGTTGCAGTGAGAAGGGGCAGAGGGGGGTTATATAGTGAGAAAGGGGGAGAGAGAAAGAGGGGGGTACATATTGAGAAGTGGGGAAGGGGTACATAGTGAAAAGGGGAACATAGTGAGAAGGGGCAGATAAGATGGGAGAGGGGGTAGTGTGAATGCATATGAGAATGAATAAATGTGTGGATGAATTGTGTGAATGCGTATGACAATTAATGAATTCATGTGAGGATGAATTGCTTGAATGATTTGTGAGACTGCATTAATGAATGTGTTAATGATTTGTGTGAATGAGTAAATGCAAAGATGGTACATGAAGGGTGGGCTTTAACAATAAATAAATAAAAATGGGCTGCTCAGGCTTAAATGCCCGGGCCTATTTTTTGTCCCAGTCCGGGCCTGAGAGGAGGGCAGATTAATGATCTAACACAATGCAAACTGAAGGGGTGGATAAAAAGACAGCTAAGCGGCCACCCATCATCTACAGAGTGGTAACTTAACCATATAAGCGCATAGCCCAAGTAAAACTCAAACGCAACAACCTTACAAGATTCCACATTAGGAATGGGAGGAGTGACGGCTCAACTAAAAGGAACGCCATTCGGAACACATGGCAATGGCAGCAGCTGTCACGCTAAGACTCGAGAACACGCCAGCAGGCAGACACTGGGGCAGTCAGGAGGGGAATGTGTGAAGATCAGTGAGAAGCGGGGTAACGTTTCACAGTAAATAGTGAAGACACGGGAAGCCTTCCCCGACGGGCCTGGAACATATGCAATAATCCAGTAATATAATATTCAAGCCGCCTCTATGGTGTGGAATATAACAGCTCAACGGCAAGTATGTCTGGTATGAAGCCAATACCGATGGCACACGGGAAGATCGGCCGCCCTAATGCTGCGGGCAGGGTACCTCTACTGGCCACAGGTTTGGGAACCGGACACTTACTAAATACCGATGTATATCAGCACACATCCATAGATACAACGTATGGAGGACGGTAAATCATTCACACATTACCGTGCAGAACGTCCGTCACAAGCTTCCCACCGGCAGAGGTTGGACTGGTTTGCGGTGTTCAGTGAACGGGGGCCACATGGGAACAGATAATACAATAATACATGTCCCGGCCCCCACACAAACCTCATTTTTATTTATGTGTTTGTGATGGGGTTCAGAAGAACCAGATTTCTGAGCAAAGCACCAATAGGGAAGGCGTCTAAAAATACTTTACATAATGGTTACTCTTGTGAACCAAGGGCAATACCGGGGGTCTAAACAGCCTCTTTCTCCGTTACATAGTAACAGCATTGTAGGTCGAAACAAAGTCCATCATGTTCAACCTCGCTGTTGAACATCAAAAAGAGGAAAAGTTCTTTGACCCCAAAAATGGAAATCTGATTTCTCACTGGATCAACGACCTATAACTAATCCTTATGCCAAGGAGGAAGAAAAGGCTACAGCACGAGGGTCCGCAAAAACTTTAACGCACGGCCATGGAGACTGCCCCCCGAGATCGCATCCTTCTGTGTGTAACCAAAGCTAAGAACGCTAGCAATTATCTGTCTCGAGGGGAGAGGGCTCGGGCACAAAAGAACTCCGTATCTCGCACTTACTCTGTCTTTGTCGTCGGCCACATCACAAAGAATATCATCTAGATCCAATATGCCTCCGTCCCCGTGCTCCAACCGGTGGACCTTTATCCAGTAATTGGGATCCTGGAGAAGAAGGAAAAAAAACGTTTTAAACAATTAGACTCAGACAGACGTTACGAGTTGCAATTTATTATCTATTTGCACGTATGAGCGTGGCGAGGGAGATCGGACGTGCGGCGGTGGTGCAGACTGATAAATACTCCCTATTTTAACAGCTAGTAGACACACAATGACTCTTAGCACCGGAAAAGAGATATACATATGTACACGTGTTTAAATATATGCGAGTGTATATTATATTAGTAAAAACACGTTGTATATATATAAATATATATATGTACACACTATTTTGGGCCATAAACAAATTCCGTAATTCCCATTTACAAATCATTAACAGTATCTCTGCGTTACGCGGAGCAGCGTCCCTCCACAAGGAGCCCGTGTCTCCTCGGCACAGCATACAAGCAATAGGTGCAAAATACACTTTAAAAACTTGAAATTTTCACCCCAGCTGTAAAACGTAAGTTTGAGGCTTTTTATTATTAGTGTTGACATTTTGCCCAAAAGAACAGGGCCGCCACGCAGTGTGGAAACGGGTTTGTGGCCATGAAGCAAAGCGGACTAACAGGAGCAGAGACAGCAGACGCTAAAGAGCGCTAATGGGCGCGGACCCCCATGTTTTAGGGCCACACAGGCCAGATCGTACTGTAATAATCTGTAGAATACACGCTCCCGTTATTTATCGACATGCGCCCATAGCCGATAGTAACACGCTTTCCTTTTCCGAAGGTTAAGTTGCCGTAATAGAATTTTCGGTGCCTCCCCACATTTTTACCGGGGTGTTTACACAATGACGAGCCACCAGTTTCTCGGCGGGATCAGCAGGTCCTTCCCAAGGACACATTTCGAGGCAATCCATTTCCCCGTCGCAGGTTCGCACACGTCCGCCGCTATAAAACCTCGTAGATCAGAGAACACGTCTTTACACGACTGAAAACGCAGACGCAGCATGAACAGGAATGACAGACTTGCTAAACGGAGCGTTCTCCCAATCCAGATGTGGAATGAAAATGGCCAATTTCTCACCGATTCAGTAAATAAAGGCACTCTCCAAACGTGCCGTGGGAATCGAGAGACGGGAGTATGAAAGAGATGAGACGCACGCTTGGTTTGTATGTAATCCCAACTTTTATTATAGATCAAGAACAGCCAAAAAATAATTCATCTTCCCGGACCTTCTAACACAAAGATCCCGCTTGGGAAAACCAGAGGAAGCGCGAATTTGGTGCTCGACAGGCATGATAAAGTTAAACGGGTACTTATTAAAACAACAAATTGCTACCTAGAATCTGAGTGTAATTAAAGCCATCAAATGTGTTAAGAGACAGGACCCCTAATCTGTCTAAGGCCCCGAAAACAGAGCCAGACGTCGTTCGCGCGGTAAGATTAAGCGGGTGGAAGCACGGGTTCCTTTTGAAGCAACCGCGTCATATTAACCACATGAAAGGAAAGCGTGACACCGTCCCTCCTTACAAAGCACAGCTCGTTACCCCATTGTTTATTATCTTAAATCGATACCCGAGGACGGGGCGATGCTTTTGTTGTTTGAAACTAATTTAGCCCAGGAAGCTTGGAGAAAAAAAAAAGTGCAACCCTGAAGTATGCGCATGGACGGGAACCCGGTGTAACCGTTACTCACAAAGACGTGGGTACTTCATTAAATTTGTAAAAAAAATAAATTAAAACTTCAACGCTGCTTTGTGCAAGAGACCCCCCCGTGTGCAGAAAGCGGTCCCACTGACGGCAGGAGCACTATCTGGCCAGTGATTGGCATGGAAGGAGCTTCTTCTGATGGTATATGGCAGGGGTGTCCAACCCGCGGCCCTCCAGCTGCTGCAGAACTACATCTCCCATAATGCTCTTTCAGCTAAGGACCTGGCAGAGGAGTATGGGACACCCCCAGTATATGGCTATATATAAATTGCACCTCCCCCCTCTCAAAAAAAAAAATATGGAAAAATAAAACCATACAAATCCATTATTTAAGATAAGATCCCAGCAGAGCTTTAACCGTATGATACAAAGGAGGGGGCAAATATGCAAAACCCTACAAAAATGGAAGCAACGGATACCGTATGTTGGATAATCGAGTCCCAAAGGTCTCACCCCTGCCCCGCCCCCCGTGGTAGATGTTATTCGCATTAATCTAGTTTCCCTTCTGAAACCTGATTGGTCGAGAAATCGCGTGTGCATTTGTGTCTTTAAAAGCTGATCACTCTTCAAGCGCCAAATTAAGAAGCCCGAAAGCAGAGATTCCCGTGGATTACAGAAGATTATTTCGTTCATCAGTACAGGGGCTGCTCCTTTGTTGTGTAAACCTGTTCTTCATGCTACAATAAACGGCGTTCAGCCAGCAGGACTGCTGCTCCGAGGGTTTACTATTCCTCACAAAACATCAACACATTTACTGCAAGTTAAACAAAATTCTATATAAAAAAAAGCTTGTTTTGGAAGTTAGTGTTAAATGGGGGTATAAGGCATTTCTGGAGGCAGAGTGCTCTGTGATATGCCTTTTAACCCCCTTAATGCCACTCTGCCTCCTGAAATGCCTTAAACCTCCCTATATGCCACTCTGCCCCATAATATGCCTTTTGACCCTCTAAATGCCAGAGTGGCATAAAGGAGTATAAGGCATTTCTGGAGGCAGAGTGGCACATAGAGGGTCAAAAGGCATATCATGTAGGGGGTATAAGGCATTTCTGAGGGCAGATGTGCATAACTGGGGGCAGTTGAAATTATTTAGAAGGAATTAAAACCCAAATATTGTTTCTCAGACATAGCTTTTAATTAAAAAAATGTTTACATGATTCAACACTTTCATGGTGGGGTCGTCTTATAATCAGGGTCGTCTTATAATCGACGGGGTGAGATGTTTTACACCCTTGCAGGTTCCGCAGTCAGAAGATATCATAGCTGCATTACATTGACCCAATAAAACATTCTTGGATCGTTGTCGAAATCACTTGGCATTACTTTATTAAACACGCATTTAAATGAAAGCTAAAATTATGTTCGGGTTCCGAAGCCACCTGCCCACCGCAAGAGCCCCTGCTGCAAAAACGACCCCCAATCCCTACTACATACAGCCGATCGACACGAAAGCCAGCAATCAGTCACTGGTCTTGTCTTGGATTTAGAAGCCATATGCTGATCCCACGCATGTTTAAATTGCCTCTACCACTTCTGCTGGGAATCCGTTCCACTTACCCACCACCCTAACGGTAGAGGCGTGTGTAATATGGCAAGCAGTGCAGAAACAAAAGGTGAGCGTAATCGCGCACAGAGGCTTACATGTCAAATCTCTTAATCAGGCCACATGTCACCGCTCCTGCGAGTGGGAACCGCCGGGTCTATCCTAAAGTCTATTTAACGCGCTGGCACTGCTAGTGATTGGACAGATAACAAGTAATCTTTTAAAAAGGGACGCCGTGGCGGATACTGCCCGGTAACGCTGCATCCCCCATTTATCTCCCGCATGGATTTCCATGCACTGTCCTAATCAAAAACGCCCGCAAATATTCCTTTAGGAGAAATGGACCACCCCGCGCCCAAAATAAACATATCTGCAGAAATTGACCTTTAACATTCTGCACCAGGGGGCATTCACCTGTCGGGTAACCAAAAGAAAAAATGTGATGTTACAAGGGATCCATGATTTTTATATAATTGGCAACAAATAAAAAAGAAATTAAGTTGACAGTGCACTGTGGGGGAGGGGGGGGGATCACACGAGAATAGAGGATTTTAGGTCCAGTGAGAAAACCGTTTTATCGGCCAGCCTGCGAAGCTCCCACACAGGAGACGGGTAAACATTTGCCTAACCTTTAGCCTTGCTCAATCACCCTCCTGTCATCAACCGCTCATACCTGTTCTCCCGAATCCATCACACTGACTCACAGACCTCAATTAATTCCTGCTACTTCATTACTTAACCCTCCAAGTGCCAGATCACATCGACATGCCCCAAAGTTATAGGCGACCTTCAGGTAGAACGGCATCATGGACATGCGCTCTCCTGGCACAGCTCCTGGAGGCTGCCCGACGCGCTATAAAATAGCGCTGACGGGGGAATTAGAAGGGGCCGCTTCTTTGTTCCTTTGCCTCATCTAGATACAGCTTACATGCCGCAGCATTACGTAGCACGGAGGTAGTGCAGAACCCTCCGACATTCAGCTTAACCCACATCAGCGCATTTCTGATTCAGAACTTTTCCTGCCAAGAGGTGAACGCGGCACGGATGAGAGCCTCGCTAGACTAAGCAGGTTTTAAAGTCTTAAAAGACCACGAAACCTCAGAATTATGTGAAGATTCCAACAACGAGGGCAAAGTTACAGAGTCTTCCTTCTCACCGGCTCTCGCTCGAGGTGACAGTAAGGCAAAGAACGTTGTCTAAGACCAGGCGTTTCACTGAAATCACCATCATTGATGTATTTGTGATAAGCTGCCTATCATCGCGGAGGATCTCTCGCAGTGAATATTCTGCGTCTCGGTGTTTTTATAGCTAATGGCCGAGCGCCAGAACACCAAGTTCCACTCCAATGAACTTCCCGTTTTAACGGAGCTCTGATGACACTTTGAGAAAACTACAAGCTCATAAAAAGGGAGATGTTCTTTGAATATAAGACATTGCGATCCTTAAGGGTCATCGGAAGCTCTTCCTTCTTCGGGACATCATATGAAGAGCCCATGTTGTCACCTAAACAGATACTCAAACAGCTAAGCAGATGCTCGCTTTATAAGGACCGGAAGCCACCCTGGTCTGGTCTACAAAATACATCTTATCAATTCTCACCATCCTCACAGCCACCCAAAAACCAGTTTAGTAACCATCGATGACCTGATTTCCCAACGGCAGACGGATCCGCTGTACCCGACGGCCCTCTGAGTGCAAAATATAGATCAACATAAAGGAAGGACCGTCTTAAAGATTACAGCATG
Source organism: Spea multiplicata (assembly GCA_009364415.1). Classification (NCBI taxonomy): domain Eukaryota; kingdom Metazoa; phylum Chordata; class Amphibia; order Anura; family Pelobatidae; genus Spea; species Spea multiplicata. The sequence continues at coordinate 15,952 of VKOC01025112.1, forward strand.
GGAGAGGCCTCTGATGACGACGGGCATGCCAGACGGCTGAATCACAGAGAAACCGGGAGAAAAGCAGAAAACCCGTAAACAAAACACAAGCCCTGCGTGGAAAAGCTTCATATGGATCACACGCGTCATCAAAAGGAATCCCATGATCCCATCGCCTTCCTCTGCCTGAGGAACATCACACAACTCCTTACCGCGGGGCAATCATCGCTGAGGGCCATTATCTTCAGAGGAGGGCTGGCAACTCGGCTGGACTAGCCCCCTGGGTTTAATGCTGCCAGCTCTCCCCTCGTTATTTTATTAGTCACGGGATTAAGAGACCCCCAGTGTCTGATTATATATGGAAATACCCAACAGACCAGATGTAAAAAAAAGACATAGGAAATAGGATGAAGTTTATTTACTCGTTAAGACAAATAATTACAGAACAAGCCCACATCCAGAAAGAACACTGGTGAATAACTCCACGTCCCCAGCATGTAACGAGTGCCGGCCGAACAGGACATCGGCTTCGAAGTACCTGTCTCACAAAGCCCGGCTGAGTATCGCTGAGATCGGCACTTTTCCGAGGCTGGGCAATCTTACCCTCAATGTAACATTTAGAGGTCAGATGATAACGCGGGTTTCTCCAGAATAATATCATAACCCAGTGATTTATATACAGTATAGAATGAAGCTTCAAGAGTTTATTGAAATGTTTGCCATAACTCTTCTATCAAAAAATATTAGTCATTAAAAATTAAAATATTTAACATTGGAAGCAACTTTTTTTTTTTTTACCCGAGTCTTTTGTTGTATATAAAAAAATATACATAAAAAAAGATCTAATGTTAAATAAGCTTTCCCCGAGGTCTCTTCTTAAGGAAGGACAAGATTTTCGTCTCAAAGAAAAAGACGGAGGTCCCAAAAGCCGTAAGAAAACATATGTGTATTACCAATTTTTTCTTTTCCATTATTCTACAATTCCCACTTTTAGGAATCAAGAATGAAAGTTGAAAGTTTTTTTTTACCCCAACAATGTAATTTCCCAGTAGCAATTTTTTATGCATATTAAGAGTAATTTTATACCGGCAGCCACTTGCATGTATACCAGGTGAACATCAATGATCCGCTAATCGGATCGGCTGTACGGTTTAACTAATTATAGTTATTAATTATAATTAATACCCACCACAGAGCAAAAGGGAGAAGAAAAAATACACACTTTGCCCACCGAAAAAACTCTTGTAAATGTCTTAATCCCATCAAACATACCGGTAATAGTGAAACCTTTCCCTTATCATTTGAAAAGTTTATACGGATCAACTTTCCAAGAAATCCTATTTTCACATAAAACCAGAAGCCACTACACATAAATATACATATAATTCTACGTGTTACAGGTACCCCCCCCACTGAAGGACTACGTGATATAGCCCAAGACGGCCACAAACAGGATGAACTTAAAGAAAATGCTCTATTTTGGGACTCAAATTAAAAAAAAAAATCATAATCTGGAAGTTTTTTCCTCTATTTTTTAAGCTTAATAGAGAATTTTACTGCCTTCTCCATTTAAAAGACTGTAGCAGAGGAATGCAGGCTAAGTGAGCAATTAGCATCTCATTACGGCTCATTTACCTTCTAAAAAGGTATTGCTGTGAATCCCAATCTGTACGTGTTTAGCAGTTTACATGAAATCTCGTGATAATGATCATACATCTAATTATTAGATAATAAAACATCCCGCTAAAATCACGCAGACTGCTTTCGCTTGCAGATACGCAATCTCCCCTAGTCTGTAACCAGCACCAGTTCCTTATCCGCTGGGTTTCACCTCATTAATCCCGCCATGTGCCCAACCAGCCCCTTTCCCCAAACATGTCACGCTTGACCTTCAGCAGGCATCTCACGCGTGTAACCAGAGCTCTGTTGGCCATTAACGCAGCTGCTACTTTTTTCCCCAAAAAAGGTTTGAGTTCTTATCTACAATCGTGTTTGCGAAGTCTAAACTTTATCAACTTCAAGAGTAAAAGCCCATTTCTTATCAGCGCCTAATGGTGAACAATGACACAAAGTGTAGCCGTATCTTTAAAAGTCTGAGACACTTTTTACCTAAATAAAGACAAAAGCGGCAAGGGAGCAAGACGTTGGTCAAATGAGTTTATCTCCCAACAACGAAGCGGAGATTACTGGTGTTATGAGTTAACATTCCCTTCTCATAGCTCCACAACCCAACTAGGAAGGTGATTAATCCACGGAACCTTATAGTATTCGGCTCATCTAGCTTCTTTTCACAGCTTTAAACGGCTGACCCATCATTCGTCCCATGGTCTAGCTCTATATTCAGAAGAGGGCTTATGCCGGTCCCATGTACGTTTAAAGTCCCTCACTGTCTCTACAACATTTGCTGGGCCAAACCCCGAGTCTTTACAGACAATCAACGAGTTTCTCAAAAGTCGTCTCACAATGATGTGTATTTATACATCTATAACTTTATTAGATAGATAAAAAAAAGTGTTTCTCGTTCCATCCTTTCATCCGCAGATCCCAAAGCAGGAGAAGCCCTGCCGGTGCCATCGCCGGGAAAGAGACAGCCTTTCAGTGAACTGAGAGGCGTTATTTACATAGAATAAGGCACGAGCGTGTTACTGCATGATAAGGACACACCTCGGAGATTTAAGACAAAAGAGGGCTTTGAGCTTGGCAGAAGACGTACTACCTGCCTCTCGCGGAGCGGCGATATAACAAGTTTACGAGTCTGCTTCGTACGGCAGCGCTTCCTTCAACAACAAAAAACTTCTACTTTTTTAGTGACTAATGGGGAAAAAGAAGAGGAACCAAGGAGAACCAGACACTGAACAGACTTAATACAAATAAACATGGCAGCAGCAGCCTGTCTGCACCATGAGTGGTAACTGACCCTATGTGGCAATTTAGTGTATAAGGTGGTCCATGCAATCTACTAGTTGCAATGGGGGATGGGGGATATGATCACAAATACCCTGTTCCTACTGTATTTAAGTAAACTTTGTTATAAAGTGTCACTTATGTCACGTCCCCTCTCTTTGTGTCATGAAAGTGCTTTTCCTTTGGTTTTTGCAGAGAATTTGCTTACTTTGCATCATTTTCTGGAGCAGCCCAACCATCCCACTAAACTACGTTACTGGGTCATTCATAAACATGAAGTAGAAACGCATGAAGAACTATTAAATATTTAACAATTATGCAAGGAGCCGCCACATAGCAAACGGTTAGCGCAGACGGGAAGAATATAGCATGGCGGCCCTTGCTCCCTTCACCGTTACCCAAAAGAAGAGGGGGGAAGTTCATTTTACCTGAAGGAAGAAGAAGAATGTGACGGAAGTTATAATAATTCAACGCCTCAAGATTTTAAGCTTCAAGCTTTGTTTCCTCTATTCTAATGAATGTAAATGTCGTTTTCATTACTCTTCCCCAAAACACTCATTAAACTGTAACCATTGTGAATGAACGGCCTCCAACATGAAATGATTCTCATTTTATTGAGTAAGGTAATCGGAACAATGTTATCATTCAATACTAAAGAAACAGAAGATGACAGGGGAGCTCCGACTGTTACAGCAACATGAAGTATCATCCCATCCCAGAATGACATGTTCCTGGACCTTTGCCTTCTGTAGTTGTGAACCTGCCATTGCTGGGGCTGACCATGAATAGCTGCCGGGACAGAATGGTTGCCACATCACTGGCCCCAAGTGGAAAACACTCATGCAGCCTACATAGTATAACCAGGGCGGCCATCAGAAACCTTGGACCCAGTACAAAGCTAAAGACAAGGGCCCACTGCTCCATGTTCACAAAGGGACTAGATATAGGTAGCAGGCTGTCAGGGCCAACGAGGGGTTCCATTACAGATCAGACGCCCCCCATGCTTGCCACATTACATAGTTGGGTACCACGGCAGTAGTGATTGAGCAAATGATTAAAGCTATGAATAGAAAGATGCGATGCATCCTTTGAGTTAATCTATAGCTTAGATTCTTCCAATTTTAGAATGAGTTGACCGGATTATGTTTCATTAAACTACTTTGGTTGCACTTAAGAGGAGGCTGGGTCCCCTTTTAAATGTTCGGCTGAGAGAAGTTCAAGTTTTTCTTGATCTCTGGGAGGGAGCAGAAAGCAGCCTTTGGTTTAACCTGTCGCTTTGTGCAAACCAGTTACACTTTGGGTTACAATGCGAGAAAAAGGGCCAAGTGTGTGTAACTATATATATATATATATATATATATACACACACACACATATATATATATATATACATACATATATACATACATATACACACACATTTGCATGAGTATATATGTCAGCATACAGTGTTAGTGTGTATTAGTGTAAGCGTGTGTGTACACGAGTGAATGATGTTACAGGTATTTGCCCCAATCTATAATGGATGAAGCAGCCATCTACAAAACAGAGCAGATAAAAGCAACGGCTTTTCATTCATTGTTTCGTGGCCATTGTTGGCAAGTATTAGAGGAAAGGTCTCGTTAGCCATTTGGTTTGGTTTCAAGGTGATTTAGCTTCAGGCCTTATCTTTATTGGCTTTTCGATACAAAGCAGTGGGCTCTTCATGGGAAGCAACACAGAGCTGAGAAATTTATTAATTAGTCACTTATTTGGAAGAAAAAAAATCTTTAGTAGCGGTTCTTTGGAAAGTGACATCTTCTAACAGCTTCCAAAATGTTGAAAACTGGGGGGAGGAGGGTCAAACATTTTAGTGTTTTACTTTTTATATTTTTATAACAAATAATCTTTATTGGCATTTGTTGACCCCTTGTACGTATATACCCCATATATCTATCTATATATATATATATAAACATACACACACCCGCCCACATGGTCCTGCTAAGCACTTCAGGAAAATATATATATTTTGAATGAAACTTGAGTAGTAATTGTTCCTTTACCAAAAACACTAAATATTTGAAGAAACAAAAAGCTCAGCAAATCCATATTTCCAATACCATCCTCTGCCACAGACCGCTTCTCCCGGCGTCACAGGATGGAAAGAGACACTTTGATGCATAATTAAAACGGAGACAAATGAAGGCAGGGAAAGTAAAAGCCTTTTGTAACAGACACGGGCTTTATTCACAAAGCAATTACACATATAAAGGGTTTGACAGAACATCACATTTCAGCGAACCAGGAACAAAAACCCACATATTGAATAGCGTTAAATATCCCTGAGTGATGGCGGTATAGAAGCCATGTTTACACGGATTAGCTGAACCCTGGGTGCATACGCTTCCATATCATCATTAAACATGAGAATACCTTTCATATCCGCTGCTCCCTGTTCATTAAAGCACAAAACCTCTCACACCGATGTGAGCTTCATGCCCTCTCCAAGGGCAAACCAACAATCGCAGCAAGATCTGCTTGAGAGACCCACAGTAATGTTCCTCAACGCTTTCCAACCCCCTGTCAATGCTTAAGTGTTAAACTTCCACCCCTTAATGAACTTCTGGATGAAGTATCCCCTCCAGTGCCACTAGAAATACCCATTTGGGCAAAAGCCCAACAGAATGTATATTATACTGCTCTCAGAAAATGAATAGTCTTTGAGCCGGCCAAGTTGTACGTGAAAATACTCTACATACATCCCGCGCCGTTTCTGCCCAAGGTTAGTAATCGCCATAATGCCGTGGTACGCGATTAAGACTGTCGCGTGTTTTAATCCTGTTAAAGCCTTGGTTTATCTCCATGATAAATTATTTAGAAAGACATAAAAGTTTTACAATGCTGCTGGTATCGCCATGGTAATGCAGCATCTCCAGCATTAATATTTATGATGTTCCTTTTGTGCTCCGTCCTGAACGGAGGAACATTTCCTTACTGGAGGTTAAGTGTTACTGGGGGAATATGAAGATCCAGGCTCCCTCCCGCGCTAATAACAGGTTAGACTTTAGCTCAAAGTATCTTACGTAACCCAGCTTCTTCTACTCGTAACCCAGCTTCTTCTACTCGTGCTTCACATCTAGGGCATCGGAGGTAATTTAACTCCTTCCATCCTCTTGAATAGACAACCAACCACCCAGCTCTGGGATTTTCAAAAGACTCAGATTCCTTTTTAAAGGAGCTCTTTGCCACAAAATGGTTTTGATTTTGAAATTTAATAGCGTCGAACCGAGCGCATATCAGACAATAGTCTAGAAGAGGAGTAGTAGATATTAGGATTACAGCAAATTAAATTTTAAAAGGGTATCAGTAAATTAATTCATTTACTGCCTGCAGCGTGCGTTTTTCAGATATTTGGCTGCAAAGTACGGCCGTTTTGCATAAATGGGCTAATTCACGTACACCCACACTTGTTTGGGTTCTAATGTATGTGTTTATTTTTCTTTCATCTCAACTTGATTTAATGTTAAAAAAATAAGGAAGCCGAGATCTGTGATAAAGGATGGTAAAAGCAGCATATCTATTAGCTTATCCATATTCCTGGGCGACCCTGCCTGACTAAAGCAGCTGCCGCAGCGGCAGCAACTTAACAAAAGGGAAGAAACATCTTGTTGTGATGAAGGATTAGTACAATTTTGTGAACATTAACATCAGATGTCTGCTCTCAGAGCAATACCTGGGGTGTGATTGATAAATACATAAATAGATTTAACCCAAAGCAAAATTACATACATTATCACTTATCAGCAAAACGCTATTTGGGGAAAAGGGAACGATCTGCTTCATGCAGCTAGACTTGATGGCTACCGAGTCGTGTAAATCTCAGCAGGAGATAAAAGTGAATCGAACGTTAAGCTTTACTTTCCATCTGATCTACAAATACGGTGGGTTCTTTCGCATCCACAGGCAGGTGTGTAAGAATGCTTTCGAAAATAGACATTTAACAAAATGCTGAGCAAAAAGCTACATTAGATGAATATTTAGTGCGACCGCCCTTTGCCTTCAAAACAGCATCAGTTCTTCGACACACTCACACAGTTTGTCAGGAACTTGGCAGGTAGGTTATACTAAACATCTTGGAGAACCGCAGTTCATCTGTGGATTTAGGCGCCTCAGTTGCTTTTCTCTCTCTGTCTTCATGTAATCCCAGACAGACTCCATGATGCTGAGATCAGAGCCCTGTGGCCGCCATATCATCACTTCCAGAACTACTCTTTACGATAAAGATAGTTCTTAATGACGTCGGATGTATGTTTGGAGTCGTGATACATTTGGGGCCAGATGGCTCCCCCCCATCTAGATTTGCAGAAATGCAGCCCCAGATTTGCAAGCAATCTCCACCATGCTTCACTGCTGTCTGCAAACACTCATCGTAGTATCGCTCTCAGGTCTTTCAGCAAACTACCTTCTGCTACACTTTCACTCATCAGTCCAGAGCACCTGCTGCCATTTTTCTACACCCCAGCTGCTGTGTTTTGGTGAATAGTTGAGTCACTTGGCCTTGTGTCCACGTTGGAGGTAGGGCTTTTTGGCTGCAAGTCTTCAATGAAGGCCACTTCTGGCCTTCTCTGGACAGTAGATGGGTGTATGGGGGTCCCATGGGTTTCTGCCAATGCTGAGCTGACGGCCCTGCTTGAGATTTGCTGATTAGAAAAGGGATGTTTCCCTGGCCGACAACCTCGTCTACAGTCCTCAACATTACCCGTTTCTTAACACTTTATCAGAACATCTGGAAACCCTTGTCTGGCTTGAATTTTTTTCTTTGGGAGAGACACTGCTGATGCCTCGTGTCTTGTTTCTGTTCTCAATCGTGCCATGGTGTATGACATGACATTAATGTGCCTTTGTGCAAGCGTATTCACTCACTTTGTTAATTGATTAAACAAACAGACTATTAATGTGTCTAGTATTTAAACTATTCTTACTTTACTGCCTAAAAACACTGTATGAATTGCTTTTTTTATATATACCATGGGTTTAGTGGACAGAACCAGAAAAATATCCTGTGTTACAAATACGATTTCCTTTCTGCTCCCATATTCACAACAGCGTCATTACGTCCCATAAGCGAATGAATGTAGAACAATTTGCATATGGTACCAAATAGTGAGGTCACAAACACAACCTTTTATATTTTATGGAGGTGATACGCATTTGTTTGCTACAGAACTACACACATTTTCTATACTCCACATTCACGCGGTAAACCCTTCACGATACCTTATTAGTGCCCTTTAAGATGTTTGCGGTAGTAAGTATTGCCTACGACACATTCTTCCTACACTGTCTGAAACAGTTAACACTTCGTCTTAAAACAAATTTTAGCCTGGAGGCGTAGAATCAATCCAATTCTAATAAGAGTGTTCATGAATTTCATTAGGAGCAATTAAAGCACCGAACAAGCTTTAACCGCAGATGCGAAGGTGCATCCCAACCTCCGCGCTGGCATCTTTCCAGCCATTCAAATCAAATCCCACATGTATTTCAAATATGCCGCTTGGAGAGAACATTCATTCTCCTTTTATGATCACCGTAGAACGTAGGAAATTCTTCCTTGAAAGATCTGTTATAACAGGAAAAAAAGCTAATCCTTAAATTTCTTCTACCTTCGTGTAAGGGAAGAAGGCAGGAGGATCAAAAAGTAGTCTCCAGGTGTCGATAAGGCACAAGCTTCTCTGGAGAGATGCAGAGGCACGCTGCGGATGTTCTGGGTCCGGTCATACAGGTGGCATGCGTTACGTTAGGCGGAAGAGAGAGGGCTTGCAAGAGATGGAGAACAAACCCCAGTGAGCTTCTCCTTCAAGTACGGCTGAGCAGGTGCTCTATAAATCCATAGTTAATTCAGGGCCAACTCAGACCTCATTCCAGGAGAAGCTTCCCGAGGCTTGCCAACAAGATGATATCAGGGAATCAAAATGTTCAACTCGGAATCAAACTCTCTTTAGTGAACAGTCCTTAAAGCACCGTCTCTCTATTACCCTTCGGGCTAATTAACATAATACATGTAACCTAAAGGTTGTTTTTTTTTTTTTTTTTTTTTTTTTTTTTTTTTTTTTTTTATTTACCTTCAATGCTCTGCCAACCCAAAAATAGCTGGCTGAGGGTCGTTGGGTATTAACGACAAAGCGATGGTGCGGGGGGCTGATACAAACAGGGCTGTTATGGGAAAGACCGCTTTGTGGCTTCACCAGCCAGCGTTAGGCTCGGGCTTTACTTCAGGTCGCAGGGTCACAGGAGACATCTGCATTTCTGAACACGTCTCATCACAAACATGCACTCTGGATGGGCCGAGGCACATCCAGCGTCCTTTGCCATTCTACACCTCATTAAGAACCTAAATGCCCCTGCACCCAAAAGCTAATCAGATGACTAACTAGATGACCAGCAGCAGCTCCATGCGCGTTTTACTAATGTGTAGCTTACCGTTACTGCTCAACGAACCCATAAATAGGACGTTCTGAAACCAAGCTCGTGTCTGGGTAGATCGGAAGTCTGTGGCACCGCCTAGACACGCGTGGCACCAGCATCCTCACACACTGGCACCCAGAGAGACGGAAGGGTATTCTATGGGATCATTAAGTCAATACAGAGACTCAAATCAACACAACCCCATAACCAACCCCATAACCAACCCCATAACCAACCCATAACCAACCCCATAACCAACCCCATAACCAACCCCATAACCAACCCCATAACCAACTCACTAGGGAAAGGCTAGATTCTTTCCTACGATGCATATAACATACAGGTCAGCAGCACTTGCTTCAGAACAATAATCACTCACCAACTTAAAGAGTTTCTCCCCATTTCAGCCGTGAGCTATACATTATTAAATACATACATGATTAAAATAAAAAGACCAAAAACTGTAGTAGAAATAAAATTTGATGTTTTACTACCAGTCACAGCTGTATAAAGAGATAAAAAAGAGTCCTCCTGATGAAGCTTCATTCTTTAGGGTATCTTCTATGCAGCCAGGCGAGGGCGGAAGGTCCAAGGGGGGTCCACAGCCCCAAAGCTGCCTTGAGATCTACCTTGTAACCAGCAACCTTTAACTAACCGGTGACGCACATCCTCAAGCAGTGGATAGTAAGAGACTTGGGCTCGGTCCAGGGTCAGGCCTAAGGCAGCACCCGGCCACAATACATAACATTACAAAGTCACCATACAGATCAAGCAGAGCGGCGCAGGCGGCAGGTTCGGGGTTTTACATGACCGTTTATTTCAGCTCCTCAGGGAGCGTCTCCCGCAAGAAGGACCGATTTGACCCTGAATAATGCCGGCGCGGAACAAACGGCATTGTTCTAGACTCCGTGATTAAACAATGCATTTCCATATAGATGCTGAACGCACAGTCCGTGTTTGTGTGGCTTCCTTGTTGCTACACAACTAACTAGAAGCAGATGTGTCCATTAAGCCTCACAATGCCGCAGAACAGTCAGAAAGGAGAAACGAGCCAAAGATTTGGCTGCATTTAGTCTCCCACCGGCAGATCTATCAACAGCAAGACTTAATGAATAATCCCCAAACAAAAAACAAGCATTTGTATCTTTATTATTATTATACAGCATTTAAAGGTGCTGTTCCACCTACTGAATTTAACACTTTAGCAACTAAATGCAGCATTAGAAATTCCATTTCTAGTACCGCTGGATGCCTAAACCTTTCTTTGAGCATGTACAGCTTTCCTCATTCATAGTTTTGCCGGGAACACTTAATTGTCACACACAGAGTTGTTGCCACAGAAAATGAAAAGTACAAGAAAAAAAAAACCACATACAAAAACTGGACTAAAGCTCCAGATGACGTTAAATGAATTTTGTTTGTTTTTTTTTAAAGATACTAGTGTAATGAATATTTCGTATAAGTGGAACAGCACCTTTAAACTGCAGGACTACATCTCCCAGCTAAGTGGCTAAGAGGAGTCCTGCAACAGCTGGAGGGCCGCAAGCTGGACAGCCCTGTCCTAAACGGTCAAGGACAGGGATCCCAGAATAATTAGCATTAATCAAACAATAAGGACATGAGAGGTATAAAGCCACTTCGCAGCAGATATAATGTATGGTTTTGTTGCTGGAAAGACCAATGAAACTTAATTCACACTTGGTAAAAATAACATTTCCCCAAAAAAACATTTCCCCTTAAAAATGAAAACAGATATAAATAATACATTGAAGTGGTAAAAGCGCTCGAGACGTTCAGCCAGACAATTAAAAGCATTTTCCATCTCCGTTTCTCATTACTTGTCGCTTGGCTCACGGTGACGATTATCGAAGGACGATTCCCGATTAGGAGCGCGAGCCGCCAAAACGGAATAAACACGAGGAATCTATCAGCAGCGCGTGATAAAAGCCCGGCAATAAACAGAATGTCGCGCCTGCCTAATAAAATACATAACTGAACAACATGCCAGCACGGAGGATATACCCGCTACCGCTATCTCTCACGTTAGCCTGTTACACAGCACACGCGGGGTTAATAGCACTGAAAGGGTGTCACGGACCTCCGTGTAACGTCGCTCTGCGTCCCGGTGGGATTCCTCATCCTGAAAGCCTTTCGGCTTAGTTATACAGAACACACGGTACGTGGCGGTATATTAGAGAGCGTACGATCACACGCCTAAAGTGCTCGCTTTCTAAGCAGTGCGTCGGTGACATCACGGCGATCGCGCATCATACGGCCCATTCTCTTTGGCAAAAACCAACAGAACTGATCCTTTGCCTACACAGTTCTAACACCCTGATCTCACAACCTGCACGATTATTCCTCCCCATTAAGTTGTCACTGATTGCTGTTGATTGGTTTAGGCAGTCCGAACAGTAACCGGACCGCATCATTTCTCACCAGTCCCCCTCCGCTCGCAGTAAGCAGCCGGTAAGTAATCAAGGTTTTTTAATTGGGATAAAGCGGCCCCCGGCTCTCAGCGAACGGCCTTGCGGTATTAAAATAACCCAAAGATTCACTGTGGTTGTAATTATGTAACTAAATACTGGGTTATTCAAGGACACCTTCCCTGTTTTGGCTGTAGAGCACCGCGACGAGCTTATACCCAGCAAACAAGAGGGACAGTGGGACTTGGTTTTAAACGAGAGACACTTGGGAGGTATAGTAACCATTAGCACATGTATGTAGTGGATCTGGGCTGATCGCAGCAGGAATAGCGTGTGTGTGTGTGTGATGCAATGTTTAGGCATTCTGCTGCGTGTGTAACATCTCTAATATTCTATTTACAACAAAGGTCTCGCTAACACAAACAGCGAGGCGCGCAGGCACGGCGTTCCGGGAGTGTAACTCGTTCGTGCCTCATGTGGCGTATCGAGTTGGAGTTAATCCGAAATGTAAAGAAATAAAACGCAACACAAATAAAGAAGATCTCTTCTATTTATAGCAGCCTATAGCGTCTCCGAATTTTTTTTTAATAAAAAAGTTTCTTTTTACACAGAAACTCTGTAAGCAGCGTTTACAAACATAGAACGCTGACACTTTTTATAGGACGTACCATAAAGCTGAAAAAATAAAAGCTTAAAGGCCGCCGAGCGTCACCCGATTACCGAGAGGAGATGTTTCTTCTTCCGGGTAACGGAACGCAAACAAGGTTAATAGAAAAGATTCGCCGGCGGGAACTAAACTGCCCCTGTAACGGGTAATTCACATTCTAGGAGGTTAAACATTACACCTCCGCATGGCTTCTGCTGCCGAGCAAACACTGACCGCTATAATAAACCACTAACCGGCACTTAATAGCCCTGTAAAATAATAAACTGCCCCAAAGAGTACCCCCGCCTCGTGTGGCCGAGAAACAGAGCGATCCCAGAAATTCAGAAACTTTTAGGGGGGATTCCACCTCTGGGTTACAAACAAACGGGGGGAAGGGTCCGTTCCCAACACACTGACCACCCGACGCGACCCCCGGAGCACCGCTGACGGATCACACGGCTTTCCTTTGCCTGTCCAGGCATTGCACGCTAGGGGTTTATTCAGAGTTAGAGTCTGCAGGAGGGTTGTAGTTTATACATTATGAAGGGCCAACCCCAGTGAGCTTCTGCTGCAGGAACAGCTTGCCCGACACTGTATAACCTATAGTTAAATCAGTGAGATTACTCCGATCCCCTCACCCTCTGAATTATACATTATACAGGGCCAGCTCGGCCCTTCTTGCAGGAGAAACCTGCCATCGCTGGCCCTAGAACCGACAGACTAATATAAGCAGATACATTAGAAGAAGAGGGCCCCGCTATGTCTACCAAAGACTGTGAGGCAGATAAACACACGGCGTGCCTTCTGTCCCAGCCGCTCATGCTTTATACACCCCCCCGGTTGTGTTAGAGATACACATGCTTTACACGCCGTGGCGTCCGTGCCGTTGGCCAGTAAACCTGCCGTGATGTTTAAGGGAACGGAGACCGCGTCACAGAAGAGGAATTAACAGAAGTCACAGCTCCTTTCAACCAATGACGGGAGCGAGGGATAAACATATCACATATAACATATAACATATAACATATAACGCTGCGCCAGCCGACATCACGAGAGACAAAGACACAAACTTTACTGCAGCCCACAGCGCAAAATAAAAGCATTGCGACAGACAGACGGCATGCGGAGCCCCGGCTGCTTCAGCTGCCGCATTACAAATCAGCAACAATCTACACGATATTACAACAACGCTTTAATAGAAAGAATTCACTTTTTTTGTATAAACAGTTCCAGATTTTGCAGAATATAATTTATTTATGTGAGTTCTCGCTCTGTTACCCTGATCTACTAGACATACACCACCACGCCATATCATAATGCGGGAAGAATCCGAACCTCGGTCTTAATCACCCACCCGGACTCTCTGACTGATTAGAGTTTAGGGGGGGAACGGACTGCGTTAACATCGCCATAGAGAATGAGCTCAGTGGGGTGTTGGACTGGGGAAGTCTCCCAAAATATGAATGAAGACAACGGCGGAAAAAACAAGATAAAAGCAGAAATGTATCAAAGCCCGTCCGACATTTCTGTATACAGCGCTGGGCGTTACGGGGCTTCCCCTTTATAAACCCCTCGGCATGTATGTTAAAGTTCCTGCAGAGCATCGCGCCTTCAAAAGGATGCCGACAAAAAGCGTCCACCTATCCTTCTTAAAAAACAGTTCCACGGCGGCGGGAAAGTGACGAGTCCCGGCCCTGGAGGGCGGCAGGGCATCGTATCCACTGCACAGCCATCGAGGCACCCGCAGGAACACTGACCTCGAAGCTACTTGTCAATCTACACACAATGGAGAAGATCCATAAACTATACATGCAACGGATCTACACGTCTAAAACATCGCCAGTCACAGGCGGAATGGAGTCAATATATATATTATATACACACAGCAGTATATAAATACATACACACGCGTAATATATATATATATTACATTTACATTTAACGCTTCCAAGCCTGCTTTGTAACAGGGAGGTTGAAGGATTCAACACCATTCAGCTAGGAATTCTGCAGGATGGCCCTGCACAATGTACAGATTACACTATACATCATACATCATACAGGGCCAGCTCAGGCCTTCCAGCAGATAAAGCGCACTGTGGTCAGCTCTTCGGTTAGGGATCACGCGTCTCTTCGGAAGGCGTGCACACAGAGCCCGAGCTTCCCGCTTGCAGACATTTATATAAAACGCACATTTACGCCGATGGCAGCGAGATGAGAATAATTTAACCCGCAGACGGCGCTTTAGACCGCTAGGCTGATGGAGACCCCCTTATCCGAAATACTAAATAACTGATGGAGTTTATCACACAATCTGTGGATTTTTGGTCCTCCACACCGTACTTCTGTTCTTATTACACGTCTCACATGTTAATGGCAGTTTTAACCCTTTCCACGTGGCGGCTACCTGAATATTCACAGGGAGCAGCTCTAAAATAATTCTAATCTTGTGCCGTCTACATGTAATAATCCACTACAAGAGCATTATACACCGAAAACAAGAAGTGGGGAGAAAAAAAAAAACAACATTTCCTTCACCTAAAGTCAAGGACCCCTGAACTCAGCATCGGCGGAATAAGATGGGCTTGAAAACGCTCACCACGGACACCAAATCCAGACCGGCACCGATTCGTAATCATTAATACATCGCTACAGAAACACGAGCCGCCCGGCTCACAAGGGTCACTCAACAAATCCTTAAATGCCAGGAAGCGACCAATTCATTGCATTAAAACACTCCATCCATGAAAGGCCTAAAGGGTTAAAAGAAAAGGGATTGCAATAACACCCACAATTGGGGGGAATAAAGAAGTCTGGGGAGGAAAGGTAACATCGGGACACGGAAACGGAACGAGGAAGGGAAAATAAAAACAAAGTGTTCATAGGTACAAACAGCAGGAATGACACACGAAAAGCAGGGCTGATGGAAGGAGTGATCGGTAGTCGTTATCTCGCAGAAGTTAATTGATAGCGGGGATCAAACTTGGCATTAACACAAATAAACGACCAGTCACAAAGCTACTCTATACGAGGAGTTCCAACGTCTTCCCCTTCTCAGGACGCTCGCTGAACGACAGCCGAGGATTTACCCCGAGAGCCAAGAAGATCGGTCCCCAAACGGGTCACCCAAATCGCCCCCGTCCTTCCAAACCCGGGGAGTAACCACCCAGGGGTATACGGCGGCTGACGGTTGTCGGAATACTTCTAGTTGTGCGATATTTGTAGGAGTATAACGCAGACGGGTCACTGCGCACATACGTGACGGAAAGTTGACGTTACACGCATCCTCTATACATCACCCCCCTCACATCGTCACACAAGCGGCGTATCATGCAGCGTATCCTCTCAACACCCCTGTAGGCGAAAGATCCCCCCATTATTAACGGTCCGACTCCAATAAGTAAAGACTTGGCTGGGAGCCCGCTGCCCCCCCCCTCCCCCGTCTGCATTTGTTGGGAAAATTCTAGAAAATTGTATAATAAACCCAAAATATTTAAGGGGACAACAAAATGCACAGCCGGTAGAAACGTGAAATGTTATAATTCATCTTCACGATCCTCCAGGGCCAAGCCGGACGAAGAAAGCCAATAGTATCACTAGTATTATTCGTATTACAGTATTAGTAATATTACAGTATTATTCGTATTACAGTATTATTCGTATTACAGTATTATTCGTATTACAGTATTATTC
>VKOC01025113.1:0-19640 GCA_009364415.1 Spea multiplicata
AGGGGGTATAAGGCATTTCTGGGGCAGATGTGCATAACTGGGGGGCAGATATATTTTCTCAATCGTAGCTTTTATTAAAAAAAATTGTTTACATAGCTTACATGAATTAACATTTACTGGTAAAACTTTTTTCCTATAGGGTCGTCTTATACTCAGGCTCTTTCTTTTTTCATAAATTAATAATCAGATTTTTGGGGGTCGCGTCTTATAATGCAGGGTCGTTTAATCGAGCAGAAATACGGTAAATGTCAAGGATTGGGAGCTTAATTTTTAAAAGCTTATTTTTGCAAACCTGTGCAAATAAATGTAAAGAAATTAAGTAGGTTATTATGTAGGTTATGGTTGTTATTTATTGGCAGTTACAAAAAATCTCTTTTTTCAGAATACACTCCTCCCCATATTTTAGATATAAACATACCTGAGTAGGGCAGCAGGAGATCTGTCATTGTGTGGAGACGAGGTTAGCATACCTGGGAAACTCCAGGCCTCAGTTACCTTCTTCTTCAGGGGAAGTGGCTTCACAAAGGGTGGGGTTAAAGGGGGCAAGTTGTGTATTTGGGTGGGGATAGCTGCACATGTGGGCAGGGATTGTTCAAATGCTGCCAGAGAACCAGTGATGTGGCACTTCACCTTAAGTCTCTGGGCGAAACCCAGAAACTTCCAAGGTAAAGGCAGCCATGTTTGGAAGTTGGGCTGCCCACACAAGGATCACTGATATCCTTTAACTCAGATGTTAGTGGGTATAATGCTAAATGCTGCTCCTGTGCTTGGAGAAGAAGGCAAGTGACCCCGGACACTTGGGGAAGCAGCAATTCACCTGGAGACTCTGGGTCAAACCCAGAGAGTTCCCAAACATTTGAAAAGATTTTTCAAAAACATCTACTATAGTGAATATCAGTATAATTCCACACCAATGTATGCTGGACAAAAATATAAAAAAGATTGATGCCCACGTAGTCTGAATGAAACAGAGGGGGCCTTGACAGGGATGCAGAGCAGGGCTAGGTCAGGGGCTCAAAGAAAGTCCAGTGGGAGGGGGAAGAAGTGAGGGGGTATATAAGGTTGGGGCATAAGGGGGTTCTGGGCTTTTTGTTGTGCCTGCTTACCCGGTGTGTTTGTCCACCCTCCCTCCCTTTATTTTGTGAGGCTTCATATGTTTATGTGACCTTGTTTACTAATTTCTTTGTTTTGTTTCAGGTTTTTGTCACAGCTGGGAGGTGGGAGGTTCCTGGCTGGGCGGTTGCTGGAACCTCGGGTGGGGGAGGGGCATCATGGTATGCCCTCCCATAAGGTTCAGCCCCGGTTGGTCCTGGCAAGCTTACTGGTGTTTTATTGTATTTGGGTCATTGCCGTGTTAATGTACCTTTTTATGTTTACAGGTTGCGTGGCAATGACGTTAATAAATCGGCTGCGGCCTTTATTCAACCCACATTTGGTGTCTGTGTTTTATTGGGGGGTTAACTGGGATGACATAGCCCGGGTGTCGAGGCTACCCCTGTCACTTACTCTGTAACTTGTTGGAATCATATAATGTATTCATTTAAAATGTCCCTAGATTTCATAACTGAAATATGCTCATTTCTAAGTGTACATATCAATTGTCTATACAAATGAATCATCATCTCACTGGTTTAAAATAGAAACCTTACCTCAGAAAATCTTTGTATATCTTGTGTTAACGTTCCCACTCTTTGCCACTTGAAGTGCTTGAGAAATTTTACTATTGCTGGGTTTACGGCGTTATCAGATGGAACAGTCCTGAAGAAATATGGATACTTTTTCTTATCTGCTAGAACTGGAGTTGTTGCTGCAAATGATAGCTGTAAGAGAAGAAAAAACATAACTTCATTGAAAAAAATTATTAATTACATTCAAAAATACTAATATTTTTTTGTTAACCAAATGCCCTTTTAGTTCATGTGTTGTGCCAGGTACATTTTCATTATTTTAACTTTCAAACCCTAAATATATTATTTTATTATAATATATTTCAATAATATTGATACGTTATTCATGGTTGTTTATTAATGATGCATTTTGGGATGAAAATATATGGAAGGGATGTAAAAAAATGAATAATTAGGTCAATGTATGTGTGTGTATATATATATCTGTTAGAGGGGGTTTGCAGTGGGTTGTAACATTTTATTGCATTAACCACCATTAAAAAAATGTTTAAATGCATAGTTAAATGGTTCAATAGACATAAAGTTCACAGATTTTACAGAAACATTACAACTCAGTCCTCAAGTTTTTCTTTGAGATTCATGATTAATGGTTAACATGAATCAAACAACTTAGATAAAAGTTATAGCAGCATATGGAAAACATGCTAAAAATACATAGATTAATGGTAAATGACTGAAAAATACATTCATAACTCTTTTTTGTGCTCAGTGTGGAATATTTAATTTTAGAGCATTCTCCCTATCTCAGCGCGGCTCATCTGTGGAATTTTCATATCAATCTGTTGGTACGTATAAGTTATTGTAAATGTAGGTAAACGAACTAAATTAGTTTCTCTACTTCTCTTGACTATACTGAAAAACTTTACTATGAATATCATCTCTTGCAACATCCCTCCCTCCATATTTTTTAGTGCTGTTCTATGTTTATTGTGGTTGGTTGTTGGCATTACTGCAAAGGTTAAACACCCATAGTGGTGGTTTCACCTGTTAAGTGCAGGAAACTCCTGGGGCTGGTGTCCCTGTGACTTTGTTTGGTAGACATGGGCGGCCTTGCATGGGACGCTGGTAGTAGGACAGGGATATAATTGGTATGCCAATGCCAGCCTGTGTTACATTTAAATTGGTTATCAGTGGTATGGTTGGTAAATATATGGGTTGGCTCCGTTCCAGCCAATCTGTTAAGGGCCCCCCCAACCCATCTATCCCTTTCTCACTATCTACCCTCTCCCTCCAATACCCCCTTCTTACTAGTCTCCTATCCTCCCAACCCCCCTTTGTAGGTCACTTACCGTCACTTCTGTGTTGGGAGCGTGAGGCATTTGTCTCGGGTGCCGGCGCTTCACTGTGAGCGCGCGGCATATGACGGGAGCTGGCAACGGCAGCAGCAGCAGCGGGAGCGGGAGCGGCAGCGGCGGGGCGCAGAGGCATCCTAGATTTCTGTCAGTGAGGGGGGCCCAAGAGTTGCAGAGCGGTCGTTTTCAGCAACTGCTTGGCACCCCTTGGGCCCCCTGACGGCAGAACTCCAGGGCCCGGTCGCAGTCGCAACCCCTGCGACCCCGGTAGTTCCGCCACTTGGTTGGTTATATGTTGATCTGTTTACGTAAATTTGCATACACTCGCACATTCATGCTAACTGTTTACAACATTGTTTAGGTATGTGTTGAGTTTCACAGTGTGGAGCTGCAAGGTGAAATGCACTGTGGACAATTTATCCATAGCTGACTTTAATACATGTTTAAATTTTGTTTAATTGTGTGGTCTCTTATTTTCATGAGGAAAAGGGATGCCCACCTAAGCTCTACCTCAGTCATGAGAAAGCAAAATGAGATTTTCAAGTTGGACGACAGTTTACAACCCATGGTGTGCCAATACAGGATTGGCAACATCTAGGGATGCACTACATGGCAACTATAACTCTACCATAGCCAAGGAACAGGTTAAGCAGATATTATCTTTCTTGCTTATGTTTTCCTTGGGAGTGTCAGAAAAAATTATGATGTACTCTCATGTAGTGATTCTTATATGTCACACATGTTTTGTTATATATTGCTCAATAATTTGTAGATGTACTGCATTTTTGTAGATGTACTGTATTTTTACAATCTAGTTTTGATGTTAATGATAAACATCTTTGAATGATGAAAGGTTTGATTAAAAATACTAAATAAGATATCATTCACGCTGGATGTTAATTTTCTACATATCTAAAAGCTACTTAAGTGATCAATTCACCGACTGCAACCTGGTTGTATTACAGTGTTGGTCTGAAACGCACTTGCAAACTCCCAGTCCAAAACCACGGGATCTAATTAGTCTGTTCCTTCCCCTCAACACTTCCTTTGTTGAGAAACTAATATAATAAAAGTCTCATATGATGATGCCCAAATCCTTTACTTGCTATCTAGTCCCACACTACTACAGTAATTGCCTTTTGTTCACAGTTATTATTACCCCAAACCTAGAACTTACCCCTAATTACTGCTACAGGAGAGCTACTGTTTCCTCTTTTACCCCTCTTTTTTTTTCTCAATCACTCATTTAATTCCTTTAGACTGTAAGGTCACAAGAGGGTTTTTATAAACCAACATTTCTTGTCAGGGCGTTTTATGACACTACAATAAAGTTAGATGGCAAGCTCACAGGGAAGGTCCTCAACTCCTGTTATTTGTTTATTTTGTAACCTCCTTACCTTTAAATTGTATATAATAATAATAATGTTATGTGATTTAAGCCATTTTAGGCTGAAGTCAGTTAAACGCAACAAATTTAATTAGATGATGCCAAAAGGGTTAAACCTTGTGTTAATTATATGACGCAAATAGTGCAATATGTCTCTAAAGGTAAAAGAGCGAAGGCTAGATTTTTTAGAGATTGTACGTCTTTGTCTCGTGTTCTTTCTGCTAGTCATTACCATTAATAGCACTGTATACTATAGTTTTTTTAAATGTCCTTTGGAGTCGCACTTTGTGTGGATTAAATGCATTTAAATCGGTTTGACTTTAATCAGAATTTAACTCTCACGCATTAAATTTAGCTGAAATATGTCAAAAAGCATGTGTCCAAGAAGCATACATTCAAAATTATTGGCCGTAATTCTACCACCATCAAAAGAGAAGACCCTGAGGAGGAGAGATACCTCTGTCCTCCAATATAGACTATGCCGGCTACTGAAATGCAGAAATGTTAAAACACAAAAGAGCTCACCAGTGTTATATTATATATGAAGCTGAATAGAAAATAGAGGTGTACCTGGCACAAACATATTGATATTTCAATATGGGGATGTCAGAGAGGCTTGTTCACTAATGCAGTGACTTGCAGTTTGAACTTTCCAAATTTATTAAGCATTATGAAGGGCAAGCCCCGACCAGTTTCTCCTGCAAGAAGGCTGAGTTGAATAGTGCATAGTTTAATTAGTGAAGAAATCTTCTTCCTATTTTTTTCACATGTCCTAATTTGGCACTAAATTATAGTAAGAGAACAAACAAAATATATGATTGAACCTCAAAGGATTAACCATGTTGCTCTTTTATTTTTGAATGATTGCATACTCCAGATTCGAAAGAGCAGAAATACAATCTAAGAAGTACACCGAAGACCTCTTCCTATCTTAAAATAGCATTTATTCAATATACTGTACACATATTGAGGAATTTTATTCTTGTGACACGTTATTACTTCAATGAGCAGCCTTTTATTGAATATTGTATCTGTTTACAATTTAACTTTACTGAGGAGAATGAATGAAGACAGCTAAGGAATTATAAGGCTTTCCAACCAAAACATTTTTTTTTATTTCTTAGGCAATTATGAACCTTAGGATGTACTATTAAATTATAAAGGATGTGAGTTATATGGCCTATAGGATATAATAGTACATCCTAAAGTCTTTGAACTGATCAGGAACTGATTTAAGCCCTACTGGGAACTCTGATGACTCCCCCCTAAAAGGCTGATCTAGGTACTGCTATACAGCCTGCTTGCTGCAGTATGGATCAATGAAAAATCTGATTTTAAATAGGATTATTATAAAGAATGTCAGTAATTGAATACTTTCAGGGGTTAAGATGATATGTTGATCTGTAATGATTGTTCCACTAGCACAAAATATTGTTTTAGAAATAGCTTTTCTAAAAGACATCTTATACTTTCCACATGAATCTAGTTGAGACAAGAGTTTGCATTTAACCACTGATGAATTCAATGGCTACAAGCTAGAGCCCTGCTATTCAATGTAAAGAGCTCACAATGCAACTATTGATGAACATAAATATTGTAAAAAAAACCAATGTTGGCATACATGGGAACTTCCAAGAGTTAGCTGCCTGTAGCCTCCTCTTATCCTGGGGTGTGGCTGCAATCAAGCATTGGGTTGAGTTGAATTAAGGGGGATTGGGTGTACCCTAAAGACCTGATAACCTGACAAAAAGTATATTGCTATATAGTATGCTATATAATATGTATTACATATCAAAGTAAAACATCATATTGGATGTACATTTTATTATTTCAATTTAACATCTTTGATATTGCATCATATGGCATATTTTTGATCAATAATTTATACTTAAGTGGAAATAGCTTCTTTATATTGATGTTTCCAGGAATGTTAAATATGAGAAGCATCCAAGAAGGATAAACTATGTAATATGGACAAGAATAACCTTAGGTTTAACATGCATGCCGTGGTTACTATTATTTTTTATTTATATGGCGCCAACAATTTAGACAGGGCTTCATATAATACATATATTTAATGAGTATGATAAAACTTGAATTGCCAAGCTAAAACAAACTGATACAATACACAAAGAGGGCTCTGCTTGCAAGCTTACAATCTATAGTTTTACTAAATTGAAACAACTCTGTTCTGCTAAAGCAGTGTCAGCTAAGTTAATAAAGAGTGCAGTGCATCCTTTCACCACTTGGGGCTGCTAATGTACAAAACTACATTGGCGCAGGTTTTTTTTTAAGTACATATCACCTCATACCCCCTGAACTTGGTTCAGATGCATTTGCTACTCACAAGAAGGGTTAATGAACCTGCAAATTGCTTTTTCAACTCTCTCACAATTAAGTGTATACAAGTTGTTTTTGTTTGCAATGGTGAATATGTATCCGTCTCATCATCTCAGCTAGGCACGAGCATCATAACCACTGATCTTCATTTTTTATTACTTCTATTCAAGTTAGTTAAGGATTCAATGCATCCTCCCACCACTTGGGGAAGCTGGTATCCCAAGCATATACATACGCAGTGCAGCTAGTGGCCACTATGGAATCTGGTGCAAACTGACACAGTTATTTTTTTAATCTTAGACCTGCACACAATGTGGATAAAACATGTATCACTTCCTCAAAGATGCATTATGAAGAATACATCTCATTAACGGTCTACTAGTAATAAAACTATTTGAGCCCTACATTATGCATGGGTAAATCTATAAGATGAAGCTTACATCTCCTTGTAAATCCAAAATAAAGAAGCAGAGGCTCAGCACTCAAATGACAAGGTGAGTTTATTTCACCCAGGCAACGTTTCGACACACAGGTCTTTCTCAAAGCTTGAGAAAGTCCTGTGTGTGGAAATGTTGCCTGCATGAAATAAACTCACCTTATCATTCGAGTCCTGAGCCTCTGCTTCTTTATTTTGCATTTATTGAAGGACTTGGTGGTACCCTGGCTCATGCATCATCTCACTACTGAGTGCTGTATTCCAACCTTTTTTTTGTGTATACATCTTGTAGTGAAAAAACAAAACAAAAAAAAAATCAACCAGTATAAAGGATCAGTTAAAACATCCTCCATGGTCTTTCCGTGCAGTGCATAGAATAATTATGTGAATTATTAGTTTCGAAAACAGTATCGAAAACAGTATCGATTATAGCTATTAGCTGGTAGATAAACAATGGTGTGAAAAACAGCCACTGCTGCATTACTTTCTGTTCTATTATTTGTAGTACAACAACGTGTTTTAGGAAGGGTTTAAAGAGATTATGTATTCTCTGCAGAACAAAAGAGATTAAGAGATTACTTGATTTCGGTTTACAAGATGTTTAACAGAACTGTTGAAAGTAAAACAAGTATTTTAATTGTATAATAATAAAAAACAATAAATATAGTTGAAGACAATGAATGAGTTTACCGATGACATTAACATTAGGTTATTCTATACCTCAGTTTTCAATTGTTTCAATTGATTGTAAAATCAACAGCTGCTAATATTATTTAGTAGGTGTTTAACCCCTTAAGGACCAGGCTATTTCTTTCTTTTTGTACCCTTCGTGGCCAAGGCTTTTTTTTAACAGTTTTGTGGTACTTGTGTGTAGCTGTAATTTTCTACTCTTTCATTTGTGTACTCACACAAGTTATATATGGTTTTCTTTTAAGAACAAGAAGGGCTTTCTTTAAATACCATTATTTTATCATCTAATTTACTATAATGTGGTAAAAATTGTTAAAAGGCATTTTTTCTCACTTTTATTTGAAAATGTGTTTACTCCTCCACATAACTTAATGAATAAATATGGTATATAGATTCTACTATTTGTCCTAAGTTAAGAAATACTATTTTTTAAAATGTTTTTTGCAAGTAACAGGGTAATAAGTACAAGTAGCATTTTGCTTTTTCAAAACCATTTTATTTCAAATCTGGTAATCCTACCCCCATGTCCTGTTTGGGAGATGTTTGAAGCAGTCAGTTCAATTTACCCCCATCAAACCATATATCTTCTCAGTTCTCATAAGACCCTTTGATCTCTTTCTAAGCGTATTTAATGCCATAATGTGACAGGCACATCATAGGTCCTAAACTGGCTGTTTTTCTGTGATAAGGGGTTGGTATATGGCTTCTGCTACAGTTGGTCAGTCTACTCTGCCTATGTTTCTACCTGTTACAAATCCTCAGACAAACTTTGTCCTTGGTCTTGCCTCATTCATGTAACATAAATGTTAATTCATGTAAACTATGTGAACAATTGTTTGTTAATAAAAGCTATGATTGAGAAAAATATTTTGGTTTTATTTCCTTTTTTTACAACCTTCCCCACCAGTTATGCACATCTGCCCACAGGCTTGCCACTCTGCCCCAGAAATGCCTTATACACCCTATATTCCACTGTGCCCCATGATATGCCTTTTAACCCTCTAAATGCCACTGTGCACCATGATACACCTTTTAACCCTCTATATGCCATTGTGCCCCATGATATGCCTTTTGACCCCCTATGTGTCACTCTGCCTCCAGAATTGCCTTATACCCCTATATGCCACTCTGGCATTTAGGGGGTTAAAAGGCATATTATGGGGCAGAGTGGCATATAGGGAGGTATAAAGCATTTCAGGAGGCAGAGTGGCGTATAAAGGGTTAAAAGGCATTTCTGGAGGCAGGGTGGCATTATTGGGGTTAAAAGGCATTTCTCACAGCACTCTGCCTCCAGAAATGCCTTATGCCCCCCCGTTTAACACTCCCTCCCCATCTCTCCTCCAAACTTACCGGTGCTTCTGAGTCCCCAGTGCTTAGTCTGGACAGCGTGTAGAGCTCTACGCGATTCACTGCAGCGGAAGTTGTCTACGCGAATCGGGTAGAGCTCTACACGCTGCCCAGACTAAGCACCGGGGACTCAGATGCACCGGCAAGTTGGGGGGGGACAGGAGGATCCAGGTCCCCTGCATCGCTGCGGGGGATCTGGATTTTAGTCTCATAGTCAGACCTATTTGTCAGAGCATTTGCTCTGGAAAAAAACTTGTCCTATAATCAAGCAAATACGGTATATATGATTTTTACAGCAATCACACTCCTATCATGCCCAGGCATACCCAGGTTCCAGCTGGAACCTGGGCATGATAGGACTGTCCTATCATGCCAAGTCAGCCAGTACATGCTGAAACCTGGCTAGCTGCCACCCTTGTGTATTGATGCTCACAGCAGTATGGGGTCTGTACATTACTTACAGCCTCCCTGGGCCATGCCCCCCCCCCACTTACACATCCATGCTACCACACACTCATTCATATACTCATTCATTCAGATTTATTCCCTCAATCACGCATACTCATTCATACACCCTACCTCTCTCTCAGCTCTCTTGGTGCTGCCCGCAGACTTCCACAGGGGCCACTGCTTCCCTCTGCGTTGTTCGCATTCTCTTGTACCGCACAGAAGAAGCAGGAATGGAGCAGAGTCATGTGATGTGATGTAAATTCACGTGACTCTGCTGGGTTCATCTTCCCCTGTGCGGTACAAAAGACACTGCTTGCACGGTGTGTGCAAGCAACCCACAGGTAAGCAACAGGGCCCTTGCGATCCTGTGATCCCGGTTGCCCTGGCATGTTGGACGCCCCTGGTTTATTGGCATAGTGGATGGCCATTGCTTAATAGGGGGTCCTGGGAATCCCAAACTACCTTCTTTCTTTCTGTGGTCAGCCTAGGTCAGAATATACCACTGGTAACATCTTTTAATCTTTTTTTCTCTTTTTGAGCCCTACAAAGATTCTGAATGCTTTTCTTTCTACCCTGAGATGGAGAAAGAATGCTCAGTTTCATTCCAGCTGCATTACAACAGTTGAGTAATCATTCTAAATGACAGCCTTCCATTACTGTGATGTCATAAAAATGTGGGTACTGAAACTTGCCATTTAAGCAAGAGGACTAGAAGACTGTAATATATAGCTGGGCATTAGAAAAAAAGCAATGTTATCACTTTCATTTAGTGAACTATATTTTTTTTAGATGATAACACAATAGCTGATTTTGTTTGCTCTATTCTTGAATTTTCCAGTCATTTTCTCACCATAAGTCTACCATTTCAGTACTCACAGTGCAGAACAAGGCTATCTTGTAATGATGATCTCTCCCTCTCTAATTTTCAGAAATTTTAGGTTCTTGGCCTTAGTGCGACATTTCATGGTACAATGCTTTTCCAATTTTATCTTTAGTCACACGCTTAGGCAGAAGTGATAAGCACAAAAATGAATATCACAAAATATAACTGTCTATATTTTTATGCTTGTACCTTCATGCCTGTTGCTGTGGATGGTTTTATCTCCATATTTACCTGCTCTCAATATTGTGATGTTATTTTTCTATTTCTATTTCTTTGCTTAAATATAGCTCAAAGATCTTTATGCAATTTATACAGTATCCATATATTACTGGCATACCTGGGAACTCTCTGGGTTTGACCCGGAAATCTCCGGGTGAAGCACCGCTTCTTTGGTTTTCCTGGTCAACACCCGAATCCTCCAGGTTGCGGGAGCTGGATCCTGACACACCCCACTCCCTGCCCATTTCCCCTTTAAATGGGGGGTGTTTTCCATGATGTCAGTGGGAACGCCCTCTGACATCAGCGGGAACGCCCCCGACGTCAGCGGAACCGCTCGCCGACATCAGCAGAATCACCCGCTGATGTCAATGTGCAGTCCTGGTTGCGTCCCACAAGGTAATGTTCCGGGTAGCCAGAGCTAAGAAGTTCCCAGGTATGATGATTGGGAATATACAGTCCAACATCCCATACAGGCCCTCAAATGAAAAAATGTATATTAAAGTACTTTGTAAATACGTTAATATGCATTTTTATCTGTAATTTAAAAAACACTTTCCCAAAACTCCCAAACTGTGGCACACCACCATCTCTACTGTTGAAGTCTTGCAACAGTTCTGTCTGCCCCTGGATCTCTGATGAGAACCAGAGCTGAAGCTGACTGGCCGTTATGGGAGCTGGGGGGCATGGAGATGATTCTGCCAAATCCCATTATACATTTATACAAATCCCTTTATACATCCCTTTATACAAAAAAGTCTTTAGAAGGCTATGAAGACACTCAGTTATCATATACAAATGCATATAATGGCAAAAGTGTCGCTTTAAGTTTAGATACATTCTCCTGTTAAAAATTGCTAAATTTAAAAATTATCAAGCATTTAGTACAGTTGTCAAAAGTTTTCAGAATGACCCAAATATTAATTTTCACAAAGTCTGCTGCCTCAGTAGAGATGATGGCAATTCGCATATACTCCAGAACGTTATGAATGTCAGACAAATTGCAATCAATTCCAAAGTCCCTCTTTGCCATGAAAATGAACTTAATCTCAAAAAAAAATATTTCCACCACATTTCAGCTCTGCCCCAAAACGACCTGCTGACATCATGTCAGCGATTCTCTCGTTAGCACGGCTGACAGTGTTGGAGGCTGGAAGCTTTAAAAGGAAGGTGGTGCACATTCATTGTTCTTCCTCTGTTAACCATGGTTACCTGCAAGGAAATATGTGCTGTCATAATTGCTTTGCACAAAAAGGCGTTCACAGGCAAGGATATTGCTGCTAGTAAGATTGCACCTAAATCAACCATTTATCAGATCATCAAGAACTTCAAGGAGAAAGGTTCAATTGTTGTGAAGAACAGGGTGCCCAAGAAAGTCCAGCAAGAGCCAGACACGTCTCCTAAAGTTGATTAAGCTGCCGGTTGAGGGCGCCACCAGTGCAGAGCTTGCTCAGGAATGGAATCAGGCAGGTGTGAGTGCATCTGCAGCCACAGTGAGGCAAAGACTTTTGGAGGATGGCCTGGTGTCAAGAAGGGCAGCAAAAAAAGCCACTTCTCTCCAGGAAAAACATCAGGGACAGACTGATATTCTGCAAATGGAACAGGGATTGGACTGCTGAGGACTGAAATAAAGTCATTTTCTCTGATGAATCCCTTTTCCGATTGTTTGGGGCATCCTGAAAAAAGCTTATCCGGAAAAGACAAGGTGAGCGCTACCATCAGTCCTGTGTCATGCCAACAGTAAACACACTGAGACCATTCATGTGTGGGGTTGCTTCACAGCCAAGGGAGTGGGCTCGTTCACAATTTTGCCTAAGAACACAGACATGAATAAAGAATGGTACCAACACATGTTTTAAGAGCAACTTCTTCAAACCATCCAAGAACAGTTTGGTAACAAATAATGCCTTTTCCAGCATGATGGAGCACCTTGCCATAAGGCAAAAGTGGATTGGGGAACAAAACATTGGAATTTTGGGTCCATGGCCCGGAAGCTTCTCAGACCTTAATCCCATTGAGAACTCGGGGTCAATCCTCAAGAGGCGGATGGACAAGCAAAAACCCACAAGAATAGGCTGCCAACAGTCAGGATGTGGCCCAGAAGTTGTGTCCATCTGTAAAGCTACCATAATAATTTTCCCATATTGACAAACTAAATAATGGCCCTGTACAGAAGACTTTCATCAAACCACATTTCCAACTCTCAGTCCCAGTTACGACAAGAATGTTTTTCTTGTGGTGGTTTGCAGACGTAGGTCCAAACTGATTTAAGTGGCTGTGGTAATTGATTCTTGGCCACCTTGCCAACTACTCGTATATATTTTCACTATATATTTCTTTCTCCTTACTATAGTTCCATTGCATTTCAAATCTCCCCTTACCCTGTCCCATTGCAGCTTCCTTACCCACTGTCCCTCCAATTGGATTACAGTTATCTGTGTGTGCAAAAAGTTTATTTAACGATCAGTTAGCCTTTTAAAGTTAAACATGGATTAGCTAACACAACGTGCCATTGAAACAAAGGAGTGATGGTTGCTGATAAAGAGCCTCTGTACACCTATGACGATATTCTATTAAAAATCAGCCATTTCCAGATACAATAGCCCTTTACAACACTTACAAGGTTAACCCAATGAGTCATGCAGTATGTATGTGTATATGTGCACATGTATGGATGTGCATGTATATATATGTCTACACTGTATTTCTGATGAATATCATGATATTTTAATGGACAAAATTTGCTTTTGCCTCAAAAACAAGGACATTTTTAAGTGACCCCAAACATTTGAATGGAAGTCTGTACGCACATGCACTATATATATGTGTGTGTGTAATATATATATATATATATATAATATATATATATATACATACACATACATACATGTGCACATATTCTCATATACACATACATACTGCATGACTCATTAGGTTAACCTTACTTTGCGCTTTTTATACTAGAGATACTTGATTCATTGTAATGCTCTGCTGTTATTGATGAGCTTGGAGACAGTTTATGCAAACTCCCCCTGAGAAAATGCCATGTCGTGCTGTGGTTGCAGTTGACTGTAAGAGATGTATTGCTTCATAAATTATATGTTGGTATGAAAATCTTATTTTGCCCTCCATGTTTGGTAATTTAACCAGCGGAGCATGAGGATGTTATCTGTATTTGCATTATTAACCTGTTCAATTTTTCACTGTCGGGGAAGCTTCAAGAATTATTTATGAAAGTCTTCCTGCTGTAAACATATTAAGTGAGCACTGTATTCATCAAATTTAACTCACATGACTGTTTTTGTGATGTCTCATGATAATAATTTTATTCAGGAACACTTAGCTTTTATAACAATGGATATTTGATCACCTCTAGTTTTATTTGTGCTTAAATCCAGGGGTGGTGATATATGGAAAATTTGTAAATAAAGTAAATACTGTGGGGAAGGGCATGGTCTTTGCCTGAATAGGCTGTATTCTCATTGAGCATTTTTATATTGTGTTGGTTGCTTAAAGATTTTCTAGGCCTAGGGTACATCTGGCTGCTTAGGATGGAAAATTAATAGGGGGCATTGCCATAATGTTGAGAACTGAATCTGTAGTATCTGTAGTATG
Organism: Spea multiplicata; assembly: GCA_009364415.1. Lineage (NCBI taxonomy): Eukaryota > Metazoa > Chordata > Amphibia > Anura > Pelobatidae > Spea > Spea multiplicata. The sequence continues at coordinate 14,345 of VKOC01025113.1, forward strand.
ACCAGGGCTGGATTAATAGCGGAGCACAGAGAGCTCCAGGGTCCCAGCACTGTAAAGGACCCATACCTCTCAGTACTTACAGGATGTGGTAAGTAGTAGACTTGCGGAATCATACAAATTAGAATTTTAATAAAATTTGCCGGTTTTGTTAATTTGTATGAATGTCCGAAAACAAGGATGGTGCCCAAAAAAACAAGCAAAAACTAAGCAGAGAGCTCCAAACTTTCTCTCACACTTTCTGTCAATGTCTCCCTACCCTTTACGCCGACCACTTCCATGCCCCTTGTCTTTTTTCAGAGCGCTTCTGCAAAAGGGGTGAGGCCTCTGCGCCTTTCCACCGATTGGAGAAGAGGCTGGCCTGTGGTAATGAAGCTACCATGAATTCTAGGGAGGCGTTTTATACCTAACTCTAGTATTTAGCATCTTTGCTACAAAAGAAAAAATAACCATGTTACATGCCGGCGTCATCAGAGGACACCACATTTCTGAGTTGCGGACAATACTAAAGTTAAGATTTTTTTTAGTAAGTACTGTGGCCTGTAGCTCCCTCACTGACACTGTACACTGAGAATTTCTGTGTGGACAGCATAGTGAGTACATCCTGTAAGTACTGTGGCCTGTAGCTCCCTCACTGACACTGTGGGAGCCAGGAAGTGACATCACTTCCATGTGCACAGCACAGTGTGGGAGCTACAGGCCACATTACTTATGGAAGATGGTAAGTATTGTGACCTGTAGCTTCTTAACTGACACTCTGCACTGGGATGTGATGTTGTTTCTGCTCCTGAGAATGACATCACTTTCTGGCCAGCAAAGTCAGTGAGGGAGCAGGAAGGATTTCCTATGAAGGACATCCGGGAGGCAAGGAGCGAATGTGCTAAGTATCTTGCGGGAGATGGAGCAAGAGGGGCCCTTTTGTCTAATTGTTCCAGGACCTCAAATGCCTTAATCTTTTCTTAGTTATGACCAATGGTAAAATTCATGCAAAATACAGAATATGACATTGTAGCATACAAGAAAAATCACTAATTTCAGGAAATGTTTTCTATGACATTTTATAGCTGTGTTAAATGCTTTTAAACTTCCATGATGCCACTTGGGAGATAACCAGAGTCTGCCACTTTTTTTTAATGAAGAAACAGAAAGAAAATGCCATGGATTATTAATTGTTGCTGCCAATCTGTTTCTACGAAGCAGCGCCTGCCAGAATACTGCTATTGCCTTCATGTTTCACATTCTGCTTCTACTGTAAAATGCAGTAGGAAATATTTAAAACTGATAGCCCAATCTTACTTATGACCGAATACTTTCAATAATTCTATAATTTCAAAACACCATAACCAACACAACATAATGTTAATTTCAGCTGCAATAATGCCACACGTTGCATACATGCAAACGTCTCCTTTCTGCATCATAATGTCACTCCTCTGGATGGCAAATGCTATTGTTAATTATATAAATGGATATGGCTGTGAAAAGCTATGTGTTATGATCAAAGCTGTCTAACCTATGAGGTTACCAGCCACAGCAGATTCAACATAATCTAACAATTTACACTTTACATGCTAATGAACCAATCTATGTGTTTTTGACTTGCTTTTTGACTAACAAAACCTGCAGGATGCAATCTATCCAATACATTGAAACCAGCAGAAATGTGCACAATGTATATATATCACATACCAAATAACAATAATACGTTGGTGTTGGTTTTACTCATCTAATACATATTCTTGGATCTAAATTAGAGCCTAATATTTTGCAAGCCCTACAAGGTTAACAGATCTGCTTTAGATGGCACTGCGAGCTGCATGGCATTTCCACATTTCACTTGTTTCCTTGGCAACCGACATTAAAGCTGGAGCTTACCATGAGAAATTTCACATTTCTCTAAAACAATATTAGTTGACAGATCGGGTACATCCATATTTGAAAAACGGAATCATAGACCTCCACTTTCTCACACGATGGGCAAACGTATGCAAATAAAATAAGTCCGTTATCTCTGACATAAGGCAAAACATTTTTCTGGGAGGAAAAAGCTTAAGTTAGGTTTCGCTGCTACAAAGGGGTAGCGGAAATTGAGGGTGGACAGGAGCAGGCTGACCTAGGTTGACAACTGTTCAAAGCATTTCAAGGCCAAAAATCTGTTAAAAAAGAAAATAATCTATTTGGCAGGGCATTATGATAAAATATCCCAAGCATAATGTAATATGGCTGTCTAATAAAAATAGTTTTTTAGAAAATATGCCATAAATTATGAAGGGGGAAACATTTTACATTAAAAGATCATTCACATGATAAGATGCATTATTACAGACATCTATTATGTCATGCCTGACAAGTACCCAGATGTGTATGTACAGCCTCATTTGCTTTATATAGGATTGCAACTATTATTTGGTCTTTGCACATATGCTAATAGGCAATATTTTTATAGGCAAGATTTGTGCAATACCCACGAATATTCCAAGATAAAAATATGCTCCTTTATCCATGTGCAAGGTTGCATATTAAGAGCAGAAGCCAAAAGACAAGCTTATCTGCATTCAAGCAAATCTCAGTATTTTAAATTCTATAATGAGCCCTTGGCTGGTACTAAGGTTTCCAATGCCTCAGGCAAACGTTGTCTTCTGCGTTTTGTGCGCCATTCTTTAACATGCATTTGATTTCTTCCATAGCAGAGAATGTAGTACTGGTGCTGCCCAGCAGCTTAGAGTTCTAATCAGCCATATACGAAGAGCCACCACTGGGTAAGTCCTGACTCGGGGGGTCAGAAAAAAAATCTTTAGCAATATATTAGACAGAACATATATATATAACACATAAGGCACTTTCCTCTGCAGGGAAGTATCAATGCAAGAATTTTGGGCATACCTGGGAACTTGCAGGGTTTGACCCTGGGTTAGGGTTTCTGTCCCAAACTGAGGGGGGATATTTTCAGGTCACAGTCAAAAAAAGTTCTGAGCCATTTGGCGAGTAACAACAAAATGTTACAATGGGTTATTAAAGGGTTAATATGATAGGTTGCTACCATGCTAACTGATGATGGCGCAAAAAATCTTAACAGTCATACGGATCTAAAGTAGCTGGCATTGCTATAAAATTGAATAAATCAATGCTTAGCCAGAATACTGATAGCACACAAAAGCAGGTGCACCAGGGGTAAAGTAAAGGGTGTGGACATGTTTTTTAACTACCAAGTTTGTTTCTCTAGTAAGATTATGGGACTTAACCCGTTATGTATATCTACCCTGCAATATTTTCCACACTGTGCTCTGAATATAGGTATGGTATAACTACATACCTATACATCTTCATTTTGCTAAGAGGATGGTATATTTGAAGAAAATTTAGTTTGAGGTGCTTTTAATATGTGATTTGGAATGTGTTTCTAAAGTTGTCACCTAAATGTAACTGTAGCAAAAATCCTGAAACTGCCTTGCCTCCCTTGGGGACAAATGTATCCTGACCCTGGCATGCAAAGGGTTAAAAGAAGCAAAGGTATCAGTATCAGAAAAGGGTGAGAAATAGCATAAATACCAGGGTGAAAAGTTATCTTGATTCACCAGACCGAGCCCCCTTTTTCCATTGCTCCGTGGTCCAGTTCTTATGTTCATGTGCCCATTTGTAAGTGCTTTCAGCAGTGGACAGGGGTCAGCATGGGCACCCTGACTGGTCTGCGGCTACACAGCCCAATACGCAAAATGGCATACTGCCATACACTGTTTATTCTCACCCCTTTCTATCAAAACCAACGTTAACCTTTTCAGCAATTTGAGCTACAGTAGCTCATCTGTTGGATTTGACCATGCAAGCCAGCCTCCGCCCCCTCGAGTATCAATGATCCTTGGCCGCCCATGACCCTGTCGCCGGTTCACCTTGTCTCCTTCCTTAGACCACTTTTGATTCAGATTCTTACGCTTGCCCATTTTTCCTGTTTCTAAAACATCATGAAATGTTCACTTTCTGCCTAATATATCCCACCCACTGACAGGTGCCATGATAACAAGATTATCAGTGTTATTCATGATGTTAAGGCTGATCGGTGTATATATATTTCAATGTTAATTATAAAAACTGATATTCACTTCTCCCTACTTAACAGCTAGGAGTGGGGGTTTGGCACCCTCTTGTCCAGAGGCAGGTAAAGCCAAGTGCCTCCCCAGCCCCTTGTCTCCCACATAACACACACATATTTAGACATTCACTCTCAAACTAACATACTTGCACTCTAACATGCACATACAGATTCATGCCCTTACACTTATGCATACACACTCATGATATAACACACATAAACACTCAAGCCAACACACACTAACTCATACACACTCACACTCCAACTGACACACAATTATACATACACACTCACTCTCCTAATGCCGCACACTTGCATTGCACACACACACGCATGCTAACACACTCACTCTCCCACTTACACATTGATGTTCACACTTACACATACATGCTTAGTCACACATGTTTTCTCTATTATCACACCAAGCCTACAATCAACACAGCCTTACCTTGCTCGGAACCTTCTTTGTAGCTGTCCAGCCAGGCTATTAGTGCAGGGTCATGTAACATCATGTTACAAGATCAAACCACATTCCTGCCGCTACAAAACCAAGCCGCCTGGCTCTTTTTGAAGAATTTTAGACTCACTTGGGTGGCAATTGGCCCCCTGCCTGCTTAACAGGTAAAATGAAAATGTCAAAGGACCTCTCAGCTATCATATGCGTCACTGTGCATATGTCAGGAATGCCCCTTAAAAATTGTCTAACACTATAACACTGCCTGAAAGATAAATAATAGGAGGAAAACCTATAAAAACTGCAGTTGTTCAGTTAATCCACTCAATCTTCTGGATGGTAAGCTCATTTGGGAATGGCCTTCCTTACTTTTGATTCTCTAAATCCAAACTGATATGATATGCATGCAATATCTCAATAAATAATAATAAACTTTTGCAAGTTCAAATGATTGTATAGATATTCATTTATTGATTGGTTCATAATAATACAGATTTTGGCCCAACACATGGTTAAAATCACTCACAAACATTCCGTTTGTTTATATTAGACATTCTGTAATGATGCCCAGAACACAAAGGCACCATTTTATTTTGTTTTCAAGAATGCTGTCCCAGAATTGTAAACAACTGAAACAATCCAAGAGTATGTGTTGAACTTGGTTCAGAACTGTATGCTCACAATAACAGTAAATTATGGCAGGTGCGTAATGACTTCTATTTAACATGAGTTTGAATGTGATTGGTTAATTCTGAACA